>JAYMGJ010000776.1:0-34632 GCA_037178675.1 Scleroderma bovista | reverse complement strand
GTGCTATGTCCCTGGACTGCTCTTCATCACCAGAGGTTGAGTGAGCAGCAATCTGCTTCTCCATAATCACAAGGTCATCGTCTTCACTGCATATCTCCTTTGCGCATCCAACGACAACACCTTGTTCATTTCCAAAAAGCTCCCTGGTGACACATTATGTATATACTAGTACATGGGGAAATGCTCACTTGTTCAAGTAACTGTACAGCGACTGGCACCACTTCTTGTTGGCTTTGAACATCAGGAAATTGAGGATTCTGTAATAGAAATCGGCATAGTCGAAAACACCGTCGTATTGCTTCCATTTCTCGTGGGACGTGAGACTGTAACGAGCCTGAAACAAAGTTAAGTCCTGATAATAATGGCAAAGTGACAACCTACATGAACCGCACTGTAAGCGATATGCTCAGCTGTGACTTCACGCATGCCATGAAGTTTGCCATTTCCAGGGCGAGTCGACTTTGAATCGCTGCTTGACAGCGCAGAGGAGGGAGACACAAAGATGTGCTTGAGGATCTTTTCGACACAAGTGATTGCCCTGAATGAACAACGGATAGGATAGAATCAAGACTTACTCATACTAATACAAAGCCACGCAGGAAACCTTTGTCGAATCGGGCAGGGTCAAAGTTTTCTCCTGGGATGTCGCCGTAATATAGGAATGCTGGCCAGTTGGCAGCGGTTGCATTCACACGCCCATCTTGAAGCTTCTTCTGCATCCTAGACATCAATCGAGTACATTAGTAAAATTACGACAATAACCATCTTCATTACTCTGTTGGATCGTCAACGAACGAGGACAAATGCTTGACTGGACAGAGAAGGCGGGCGAGTTCTGGGTGGTTGAAGCCCATTCGGCTGTGGCTTGCGTCCGAACCCAGAGGGGGCTCCAAGCCCTTTTTATCGGGGTAGGGCATGGCATACAATGCAATTGCCTTTTTGAGGTGGCTTGCATCGTCTGACCGCACCCGTCGCATTGTTTTCCCCATCTAAAGCAGTGCAAGTAATATATTAGAGTACCTCGGAAATGAGTGCATCAAATTCACCGTGTCCCTTCTTGCTATTCATCAGCTTGATGAGGTAGGGCGCATGATCTTGGATATAATTGTACATGTGTTGTAGGGGAAGAGTCCCTTGAAGGCGTGAAAATGGGTGTCTGCCCAAGGAGACCTGGTCTGGCTTGTCTAGGAGAGCTAAGGAGAATAGAGCACAGGAGCGCGCTCGGGGGTTCCGGGAGTTGAGAGATCAGAGTAGGGGTGAGGAGCACAGCGAAAATGTGCAGGGAGTGTGTGACTAGGGAGTAGGGAGGTTGCCTAGTGTGTGTAAACACGTGCTAGGGTGGCTGTGCTGAGTAGCGCGGTTGAAGGCCTGGTGCACACTGAGCGCGCAGACACTGCTGCAGGTGACCGAAGGAGCTCGAGACACGGATGGAAGGCCATAGCTCTGTGGAACTGATGTATGTGCACCTAACAGAGAGTCCTGCATGCGCTAGAGCACCTCCAGTGTGCATGGGTACCTGCACTCCATAGCTCCTGGCCAAACAAGCTCTAATGTGCAGATATGCACCTAGAGACGTGCGCGTCTCTACAGCATTGATACCGTTCCTGTGTGCCGGCATCTCTGAAGTACCATTAGCACGCATATATGCTATCTGCTGTGTACTTACACTCTTTCAAGGATTGCTCTGTGCCTTTTGGCCACTTCAGAGTCGCCCTCATCTTCATCTTCAGTCACTTCCTGTTCAAGAAGAAGCGTGACCTTTATTGCTTCTCCCAAATCGCAAAACATGTCAAAACCACGCAGAATCCATCTTGCACATCAGGAAATTGGGGAGGTGCTGGTATGACCAGACAAATCTGACAAATAGAAGTCAGCATGATATAAATGGATAATTACTTAGAAACCATTATCTTGTGCTGATCAATTGATGTCAGAAAGATGTATATTTGATCTTGCAATAACAGGAAGATACACCTATGATGAGGATATATACTCTCTGGGGGACATTTTATGTTCTTATCATCCAGCTTGCAGTCTGATATCTATTGATAAAGTGTATGTAATAATTTTATTGGTCTGAACAAGGAATACCTATGGGTGTCATTGTGTCATTGTGTGGTAATGCTATGATAAATATTGACCAGCCAGTCATCATCCTGGCATCCATTGATAATGAGTGTACAACAATTTTATTAATCTAAACTAGGAATATCTATGGATGTCATTGTGTCATTTATAGTAATGCTATGATAATTATTGACCAGCCAGCATGCAAGAGCACAAGGCCATCAGCATCCAATTAGCTGACAGCATGTGACTGACTCTGTGCCAGTTTGTCCAACTCTAAGTCCAGTCCACTCCTCCCCCAGTTGGTCCAGTGTACCCAGTAGAGGGCACTCACTCCATTATATCAGTAAAAAATTAATTTATTAGAACTACTACGAATACAATACAAATAGCTAAGTAATATGTTTGTACGGAGGGGATGGGAGTCGTTGCGTCATCGCCGTCGGTGCTGGGGATAGGGACGGGAATGGGGGTCGTCATCATCATCGCACGGGTGGCCATTGTTGGGGGCTGGATGTTGTTGTTGTTGTTGTTGTTGGTGATTGCTGCACCATCGACACAGGTGGTGGTGGCGGTTGTCGTCGTCGTCTGGTCGCAGGGGCATTGGTGGTAGGATGGTCGTCGTCGTCGGGTCGCAATGACAACGTTCGTGGTGGGATGGTGGCCGTGATGCAGGTGGTGTGGTCGTCGTCGGGTCGCGACGACACTGGCAGTGGGATGGTGACCACGTTGTCAATGCAGGCCGTGGTCGTGGTCGGTGGGTAGTCGTCGTCGTCACGTTGGCGTTGGCTGTCATTGCTGTCGTCTGGTCGACAATGCTGGTGGTGGCCATTGTCGTAGCCGTCGTCGTCATCGCTGATGGTGGTGGTCGTGTCGACAACGCTGGTGGTGGTAGTGGTGAGATGGCTGTGGACAAGGCGTGTAGTGAAGCCTTAGAAAATATTGATCGTTGAATATGCTGATATAATCATGTACACAAACACACGCACACACACACACTTCAAAAATGTCTCTAAGTCTCCTCACTCTCTGTCTTCTACCACCACCACCACACCACGCGTCGACCACCACCATCACCAGTGTCAACGATGACGCGGCCACCACCACCTGCATCGATGACGACGCAGCCACCACCACCAACGTCGATGACGACACGACAACCACCCCCAACGACGACGACGACGCGACCTCCACCCCCAACGTCGTCAATGACACGACCACCACCACCCCCAACATCGACGACGACGATGTGACCACCATCATCACCCACATCGACGACGACGCGATCACCCACCACCAACGTCGACGCGGCCACCACCACACCCAACGTCGACGATGACGCGACCACCACCACCCTCAATGACAACAACGCGACCACCCCCAACATCATCGATGCCACGACCACCACCTCCAACGTTGACGACGACACGACCGCCATCACCACCCACGTCGTCGATGACGCGATCACCCACCACCAACGTCGATGACGCGACCACCATCACCACCAATGTCAACGACACAACGATGACTACCCCCAATGTCGACAACCACCCCACCTGGACGATGGCGACGTGACCACCACCCGCTACCACCTGCGTTGATAACACGGCCACCACCAGGCACCGACGACGACGACGACCCCCCCACCTGCGTTGTTGACGCGACACCAGCAATGACGACGACGACCTCGACGTGGCCGCTGCCACTACCCCCACCACCTGCATTGACGTCGCAACCATTGATGATGATGACGACGACGACGACCTCAATGTATATAATATATTTAGTCTCTGTTCTGCCCCCATTAGTGTACAATATTTATTCTTTTGTACTGTACAAAATTGAATATAAACTGATTAAGATGAATATTGAATGAATTAAGGTGGTTGAAATTTAAGTACAGGCAATGAAGGTATGGGTACTATTGGCTTGTATGAGTACTTCTGGGACAGCTGGGACAGTAATAACTTTCTGATAAATCTGATCTGGAGCATCAGAATGAAACTTATCTGAGCATGTACATCAGCAGGTATAATTATATATACATTTGAACACATTTAGCAGGGGTAGGGTTTTTGGTCATATATATCAGCAGGTATACTGGTGATCTGGCATGATAAAAAGAAGCAACCTGTCTAAATTGATCATAATCAAGTAGACTGATAAAGATGTCCATCACTCAAAACACTACCAGAAAGTATATGACATGATCTAAGTGTATCTCAGAATGATGCATGTGGATACACATGGAAAAAATGGTAATGCTATATAAAGGTTGAGCAGACTCTCATCAATTTCCTGATGCAGTGTGGAGGCATTGGTCATGCGGAGATAACACCTTCGCTTGACGAGTCCTTGTGCTGCTTGAGGTAAGTCACTTGATCACCGATGTGACTCCAATCATGTACCTGTTTGTGCCTTCTTCCTCATTGTTAGTGCCATTTCTGGCTTTTCTAATGCCTGCTCAAATGGATCAGTGGATTTTATAGTTGAGTACGTACTTGTTAGGCTTGTTGGTAGCCTGTGGTGGGGTGTCGGACCCACCCAATAACAATTGTTCCCGTCGCACATGTTTTCCGCCTTTTCTACCCTTCTGACAAGAGGGAATAGAAGAGCCAGAACTGGTGTCCGCGTCGGACATGATGACAACGCTCAGGGTCGACTCAGGGGAGATGTCAAGAGAAAAGAAAGGGGCTTTGAAACTCCGCAATAGCCTATAGCAGGCTCAGCTGATGTAATCCAGCACCTATGCCAAATTGTGCACACTGACTTCAACGCTGACCGAATGTCAGACAGTATGTTTTCTTTCATCTGATGCCCACACATACTGAACGAACATGTTTAGGATGAGACACCAACCAACTTCCCTACTGCAACCTGTCAGGGGGGCTGCAGGTGGCAGGTTGTGCTTCCAGCACACGGTGCAATCTTGAAATCTTGGCCAGGAAGGCCGCATCTTTACCAAGTTCTGTATGGTGAGTTTGCACTACCATATAGTATCACTGGCTAATTACCGTTCATGAAGGTTGATATCATGTCTCGGCAGAAGCATCACAATCGCTCCACACCGCACACTCAGGATCGGGTGGGCTGCAGAGTAATAGGGTATGGGGCTTCAACGCACAGTAGATGGACATAAGGTATGTTACAGGCAATCTATTATCTTGAAATGGGGACTGATGCACTGTAGGTAGTATGCAGTTCTAAATTTGTACACAGTATATAGCCCTCAAAGTCAATGCATCGAATCCTTCCATCACACCGCACCGCACCCCTCATGAGCTCTTTAGCACACACCTGCCTTGGGTGTGATACTCCATTTAACACACGGAAACAACTATCCACACATTCCAGTCGGTGTCTTCGCTACCACGAATTTACTGACCAAGTTTTTGAGCGCAAATGCAAATCATCCAAGTCGAAACACGCGCAAGATGAGAAGAGACCACACCAAATGTCGACTGCTGGTCGACGTTCCCCAAGCCCTCAGATGGATCCCATTGAATTTGATCAGGCAGCAGATGAGTTTGACGACACAGGGCCTGCAGTGCCTTTTGACAACCATCCAGATTTCGCAGTGAGTTACTCATCGAGATAATTCCCGTACAATACTACACTGATGTATGTACTCCAGCAGCTTGGTCCAGAACCGGGGCTGTCCTTGTTACCTCAACCAATCATTTCACAGCATTCGGGTCGCCCCATTTGTATGCCAGCATGGTTTGTTGACTTCCTTCCTGGAAGCTCCACTCACCTCGCCCATATGCCGCTGTCTGCTCATCAACAGCAGGGCTGTCTGCAGCAGGTGCCCCAGGTACCAGTCCCATCCTCACCACCTGCCTCGGATCATTTGTCAAGCAGATCTAGTGACCACCCACAGCCAGAACCTTTTGTCTCAGAGCCAAATAATTTTGGGGTCTATCACACATATGTGCATCAACCAACCTTCGTGCCACCTGAGTCCTTAGCTACTGCCTGTGACACTCCCACCCTAGCTGGCAGTACCTCTAAAGATGTTGTCCCACCTCAATCGGCTGTGGGACCTAGTGAAGGAGTGAACCCAGATCTCTTTGCACCTTTCATGAACCCAACCTGTGGCCTCCTGATGGCCTGGCAGTACTCCGGCATGAATCAGAAATCAGCAGCGGAACTCGACTGGCTTGCGAAGATACAGATTGACCCGCTGTATGACGCCAAGGATCTCACAGGCTTTTCGCATTCTCAAGAAATGAAGCTTCTTGATAAATTCTTACAGACTAAAGAGAATCCATTTCACGAGGAACATGGATGGAAGCAGTCGTCGGTATCATTCCACCTTCCCAAAGAAAAGGAACATTTTACATCGGAAGATGCTGCTCCCGTCATTACTGTTGATGGCATTTATCACTGGGATCTTACTGATGTGATCACATCTGCATTTCAGGACCCCAAACTCAGTGCAACATTCCATACGACCCCTTTTACGCAGCACTGGAAGACTGCTGACCATCGCACTGTCGAGGTCTTTTCAGAGTCGTTTGCATCTGCTGAGATGATAGATGCTTACAAGGAAGTCAATGCATTGCCACAAGAACCGGGTGATGACCTTGAGCGCATTGTAGCAGGTCTCATGGTCTGGTTGGATTCCACTCATTTGACAAGCTTTGGTGACCCTTCCATGTGGCCATTTTATCTGTTCTTTGCTAACCAGTCTAAGTACACGCGCTGTAAGCCTTCAGCACAAGCATGCCACCACGTTGCTTATATCCCAACGGTATGTACTCATGTCAGTGCTACAGTCGCAAACTGATATCATTCAAGCTACCTGACAACTTTCAAGAGACATATGTGTCACACTTTGGTGAACCTGCCAATGCTGAAACGTACACACATTGCAAACGAGAGCTGTATCAAGGCGTGTGGGACCTATTACTCAACAAGAAATTTATGCACACATACTGTTATGGAAATGTGGTATGTTGTGCCAATGGGAAAGTATGGAGAGTGTTCCCTCGATTCTTCAGCTACTCAGCTGATTATCCAGAGAAGTACCTCTGCAAATTCAATAATAAGTTATACGGTGTACTGATATATAATTGATTCCCTGTAGGGTTCTTGTTGCTGGCATTAAATTCTTGAGGGCCTGCCCATGCCCTCGGTGCTTAACCAAAAAATCAGACTTATCAAAAATGGGCATGGTACACAATATGAGGCGCCGCATCAGGAAGGCTCGAGAAGATGACAATCATAGGCGCCATCATATTGCAGCTGCCCACCGCTTGATCTTTCAGAAAGGTGCTCCTGTTGATGGCAAGCGAGTCAAGGCATTATTGAATGAGTTCTCGTACATGCCTATAAATGTAAGTGATCATAGTTTATACACTATGTGGTCCCTGCTGATGCCCTTCACAGAATGCTTTCTCAGATCATCTGCATCAATTCGGTTTCAATTTCTTCAAGCTCCTGGTCATTGATCTCCTCCACGAATTTGAATTGGGGGTCTGGAAAGCCATTTTTACACATCTACTGTGCATTCTGTATGCAGCCGGTGGTCAAGGGATCCAGGAACTAAATAAAAGGTATGCCCATCGAACAGCTGAGGTTTCATACTTAACCTAATGTGTACTTAGCTACCGTGCTGTGCCACTTTTCGGAAGGGGGACAATCCGCAAATTCCACAGGAACACATCTGCAATGAAATGGCTTGCTGCACGGGACTTTGAAGATTTGCTCCAGGTTTGCTTATTGCATTTGAGCAAGCCAATATGACTCAGTGATTCGACAGTGTGCCATCGCCATCTTCAACAATCTGCTCCCTGAGCCACATAATGGCTGTATTCTCGATTTGCTCTTTGACCTAGCAACTTGGCATGCATATGCCAAACTCCGTTTACATACTTCTGACAGCTTATCATTTTTTGATACCACTACAGTGACACTCGCCCTCTCAGTGCAGCAATTTGTAAAGGTGACATGTGACGCTTTCAATACCAAAGAATTACCGCAAGAAACAACTACCCATGGTCGCCGAAAACCAGCAATTGCGACACAGCAATCCAGCAGTAGACAGGGCAAAGAGACTGGCGTGTCACACTCAACAGCTAAGCAAAGGTCATTAAACCTTCAAACATACAAGTACCATGTGCTTGGAGACTATGCCAATACAATCCGTTGGTTTGGTACCACAGACAACTACACAACACAGACAGTAAGTACTGTGTTCTGTATTCCTCAAGCACTGTAAGTATTAAGACTGCATTTCATAGGGAGAGCTGCAACATCGACGGACATCAAAGATGAAGGAAACAATGGTGAGGTCGATGACCTTGCAAGAGTCATGGGAGGACTATTTACAATGTGTGCTGGAAGCTCAGCTGAGTGAGGGCACAGGCCAAGAGAATCATCCACAACGGTGATGGACGTCACCATCTGACCATTATGACATTGCAGAGACATCTCGACAGTCTCAAGATATCACCGCATGGCTGAGTGGACTAGTGGATGATCCAGCTGTTGAGGTATGTGACAGTTGCACAAACCTTGAAAGCTTGACCTCACACTGAATGTGAGCATATAGAATTTTCTGCCCAGGCTCAAGGATCACCTCCTCGCACGTATCCTCGGACACTCACTTGATAGTGAACCATACAAATTCTCTGATGAAGACCGGGACAATCTCATTATTGTTAACAACACCATGTATCAACACAACATCCTATGGGTCAACTACACTACATATGACCTCTGCCATGAACAAGACTCGATCAATCCACATACCCGTGCAGACATCATGATGCTTTCCCATGAGATGGATGAAATCTGCCATCCATTTTGGTATGCACATGTTATTCGCATCTTCCATGTGAATGTGCGCTATTTTGGACCAGGTTCAACAAACCATGAGGTCAAGCGCATGAACATTTTATTTGTGAGGTGGTTTGGCCGATGAATTAACTCACCTGTGGGTTTCGCTGCATGCCGCCTCTACCTTGTTGGTTTCATTGAAGCGGGTGATCCAGATGCATTTGGCTTTGTGGACCCAGACGTCGTACTGCGTGGTGTGCATCTTATCCCATCATTTGCACATGGTCGCACAGCTGAATATCTTGGGCCTTTGTGTGTGCGCCCTGATGCAGACTGCGATGAAGACTGGAAATATTTCCAGGTTAATATGTAAGTGCCACATTATGTGCATAGAGATCTACTGACAGTTACTTCGGTGATTAGGTTTGTTGACCGAGACATGTTTATGCGATTTAGAGGCAGTGGAGTTGGGCACATTGTATCCCGCGAATGGGATGACTTCTTGCAATCAGACTGTGCAGATCCCCCATCTGGTAACAAGGACAAAATGTTTGATGGCGGAAACCCAGGAGATGATGAGGCTGGCACTGCAGACTTCAATGGTGATGAAGATGATGAGCTAGGCTCAAACTTGGATTCAGACGGCAGTGACAGCCAGGGAAGCAATGACGAGGTTATCGAAGATGGTATGGATGCTGGCAATGGGGAGGAATTGGATGATCACATATACATTGAGGATAGTGTTTTAAAGTCCGGTCCAGTCCGGTTTTTTTGCCTTTTTTGGCAGCAACCGGACTGCGACCGGTTCTCGCACCAACTAGACTGTCTATGGACCGAACCAAAACCGCAAACAACCGGTTGCTACCGGTTGTGCTTACAGTTGCAATCAGTTGCAACCTGTTTGGTCCGAAACCGGTCCCCTCCCAGTCACAACCGAAAACCGAAGGGCATGTTTGCCACATTGTAGACAGTATATAAACTTTCAGTCAAAATCTAAACAACTTGGTACTCTACACATATGGCAGATCCTCGCAAGTCCCAGCGTGAACGAAGGGTGACAGAAAAGGCGGCAGCAGCTGGCCAGTCTCACAACCCTCCTCCAAGATCAAAGCGCTCTCGCCACCCAAAGACAAAAGCATCGACATTGAGGAAGGGGAAGAAATGTGCACGCAATGCTACAGAGTCTGCAAGTAGTGGCGAGGAAATGCCAAGCAGTGATGAAGAACCTACCACAAGGTCCACCAAACGGCAGGCAAAGCGTGCCCGACAGGGTTCCCCTGCAGTTGTTGAAGACACTTCTTCACAGCTGGATGTAGAGCAGATTGTGCTGTCGTCAAGGCCCCCGAGTGAGATGGCACACATTAGAAGTGGTGCTGAGGAGAGTGGCGCAGATCGCCAGGGAAACACAGATGTTGAGGTATGGACTGTAAATGTTCCACACTTAATGTTGCTGATGCCGAGAAATTAGGAAGATGATGGTTTAGATGACCACCAAGTGACACTACTGTCAACGGTTGTTTTGAAAAAAAGACAAGCCGAAGATATACTCACCATATTTTCTGAGCGTTGCGAGGTGAAGTTCTGTTACCAAGACGGACGGGTCCAGCCATTACAAGGCCGCTGGTGTAAAGAATGCAAGTAAGTAAGTGTCTATGTGGGGAGGCAAGTAACTTACAGTGGAGGGCTAGAGTGAACAAAGAGTTCATCATGAAGCATGGAAAACGCAAGGCCTTTCACGTGGGGAGCAATTCCTCCTGCCGTCAGCATATCAGGAGCCACTACGAACTATACCAAGCACGGTGTGCTGAACGAAATATCCCAACCCAGCCACACGCGATGCCTTGGGAACTTTTGAATGCAAAGCAACAGTTGAAGAAATCGAAAAAGGAAGGGAATGGGCAGATGAGTATCCGAGGGATGCTTGAGAATCAAGCAAAGCTTCAGGAGACGTTTTCGAAGGATGAGGTGCTGCAGAAGGTAGCAGAGTTGATTGTTATCGATGATCAAGTAAGTCCTTCTGAGTGATTACTGTTTGTGGCTAGTGTTCATTAGGATTTATCTTAATGTAGAGCCTCTCATTAGCTGACAAGGTGGTGTTTAGAAACTGCCTAGTTGCAATGAGGCCATGTACAACTAAGGCTGAGATACCCTCTACCCACGACATCTCAAACTTCATCAACAACTCATTCGTTGAGTTTTTTGCACAGCTCAACACCCATCTTCAGGTATCTTGTATTCATTATTCAATTTCTATGGGACCTTACCATTTTGCAGTCCAACAGAAGTGGCCGTGTCTCAACAACAACTGACCTCTGGTCTGTTGACCAGACAAAGGCGTCATTTATGGGTGTCACGGCCCATTGGATCGAGTCTGATTCTTCATCAATGACCTGGAAGCTGTGCTCAGAAGTCATTGCGTTCAAGGGGATATCTGGACGACACACTGGTACAAATCTCGGATGGTATTTTATCAGTGTCTGTGAGCGTGCTGGAATTATTGGCAGGGACTCATCTCAGGTGCGCACAACTCTTCGTTTTTTGGAACTGATTGCTTGAGACTGACTATCTTGCAGTTGTTCTGTGTAACTGCTGACAATACCAGCAACAACGATTCTACCTGCGACAACATCGAGAACACTCTGTACCGACGCGGTATCTACACATTTGATGCCAGCACCAATCGACTTCCCTGCCTTGCACATGTCCTCAACCTTGGGATTGAGAGTGTCATGTCAGTCATCACCAGGACAGCGGCAATCGAGACAACTACTGCGATCTGGGAATACGATCCAACACTTCCGAATAACCGTGTTCTAGGAGACTCTCTCGATGTTGTAGCGGCTATTCGAACCCTTGCCATCAAGATTCAGGCATCTGATCAACGGATCACATATTTTCATCGCCTTCAAACTGAATGTGGATTCGGAACTCCCCTTTCAATTCCTCTGCATAGCAATGTCCGCTGGGGTACTGCAGACAGTATGCTTGCACAAGCTTATCAACTCTGTCAGGTAAGCCTTCATTTATTCATTGATTGGCCATGCCTGAACATTGTACTAGCCCATCAATCTCTTTGTTAGCTCAGCTGATGAGCTTTTTGGTCCGATCACATCTGTTCGACGTCCTGGAGAACCCGTCAAACACATCCCCTGGAGTGCTTTTAGCTTAAAGGTGGCCGACTGGGAGTGGATCAACGATGTTCGACTCATTATCGCTGATGCCAACAGTATCCAACATATTTTCTCATATCAGCATCAAGCAACACTGTGGCGTGCCATACCGGCTTTCGAGGAACTTCAGACAGCATGGGACGCAAAGCTCACTAGTCCATGGTACACGTTATATAAAGATGCGATTCAACAAGGCTTGGCAAAAATTGGCAAGTATTATAATAAGTTTGACGACAAGCCTGTCTATGCACTCACTCTTGGTAAGTTAATTGTTCTGTGTTCCCATGCATACACTCAATATTTGTACTAGTGCTTCATCCATATTACAAACTCGACTATATCAAAATGGCCTGGGGTGGACCAGAGGAACAGCAATGTGAGCATGCCAGCGGCAATCTGAATGTGAAGGACTGGCACGACGAAGCACATCAAATGTTGGAAAGAGTTTCCCAAGAGTATTGGGATGCTGGCACAGTCACCGCTAGTGATGCTGCTACTGACATGTCTGAGAATGAGAACACACTCCAGTCACTGCAAGCATTCTCAATGTTTTATGACAAAACATTATAAAAATATAGAATAAAGAGATACTCTTTTATTTACAATTTTGTTTAACAAAAAACACAAATATCATACAGCATCATTTTGTCATTTTCTTTGCCAAAACATCATTTAAGATTATTTCTTATGTTAGAACTATAAAAAATTTAACCTTTTTCTTTTGCCTGTTCCTTGAAAAACAAATAAAGAAAAAAAATGTAATTTTTCTCATAGCAAGAATTTCAGTATGTTTTATTAGAAATAAGATACCATATTATTTCTAAAAACATGTTAAAAGAAAACAATAGATTTTTCTTCAAGAAACATGATTGTTCCTGGATACTGATTGGCTGACTAAAGTGTTATGACCAAAAATATATAGCATATTTCCTAAACATTTATTTTTGTAGAATAGAGTATCATTTGATTCAATTTTTCACTGCAGAAAATTGAAAATGCTTGCTGTGGGAAAATTTACATTGTTATTTCTTTATTTGTTTTGCAAGGGACAGGCAGAAGAAAAATGTTAAATATTTTATACTCTTAACATAAGAAATGATCTCAAATCATGTCTTGACACAAAAATGAAATTCCTGCAACGTCGGTCCCCTGTGAACGCCTTTTCTCAGCTGGTGCCGAAATTGCCACCGATCGCCGCAATCGTCTTGGCAGTGACAAGTTTGAACAGTTGCAAATCCTCAAGCATATGTGGTGCCCCAACATCTGTGACCTTGCCGCTATCAATTCTGGGGAGATTAAGGAGGTGCATATACAGGAGTTCAAGGAATTGCTTTGTTGGGATGTCGATACGGAGGCTCAGGGATAACATCATTACTGATTAGCATTTGTTTACTCTACTACTTTGCATATGTCGTGGTGGAGTCAATTAGTGCAACCAGTTTGTTCAAAAGACCAGTTGCGACAGGTTTGAACCAGTTTTTTTGTGTGTGATTGGAAGGCACGCAACCGCAACTGCACGTTGGCCAATGTCCCATGACCGGCAACCAAGTCCAGTTGCAACCGTTGTCGGTCCAGTCCGGTTTCCGGTTTTTGGCCAGTCCGGCAACTGGACTTTAAAACACTAATTGAGGAGGGTTATGGGGTGCCGTAACATTTGCAGCAAAGTACTTCAGCACGGTTGCATGCAGTTCACAGCTTCGTGTGATGGATGGGATTCTTGTCTTTTGCAACGTCTATGTTGGTGTCAAGTCCGGGTCTACTCCGGTAGGGGGTCCGGTCAAGTCTGGACGAGCGCGGACAAAGGAAGAGGGCAGAGGGCTGGACGAGGGATTAGTCCGGCCGGAGTTGGTGACCCCTTGGATTCAACGACAAGGACAACGCGTAGGTTCCGGTCAAGGTGATAGAGACGGAGACAGAGACAGAGACAGACAGAGACTGGAGTAGTGACTAAGTTGATTTCAGACTGAGGTGTACAAGGTAAACTAGAGGGTACTTATACTAAGTAGAACTAGGGTCGAGTACATACGGTGACAAGTAAACAACCGAATAGCGGACAAGGGATGACTGGAGTTAGGACTAGGTCAGGACCGGTGAAAATAAAGTCAGGTCTGTGTAAAATAAATCAGGTCCGGTGAAAATGCTACAAGGTATAGGATATATCGAGTTCACGGAGAACTCACGTCAAGGCAGGGTAAACGGCGAAGTGTGGTAACGAGCGAATGGAGCATAGACCAAGGGTCATGCTTAACGGAAGGTTATCTGCATGAGCGCGACCGGAGTAGGGGACGAGCGACCGGAGTAGAGCTGTAGAGCTGCGATGCGACCGGAGTGACCGGATAAGGCCCGGAGTTGGGCATGGTCGTAACAGTCAGCCAAAATATATGCTATTATATTGTGGGTATTGTGTAGGGACATGTCGATATTACAATATCTCGTGTGTAGGACCGTCATTGTGCGAATATTGTGTGGTTGTGGACACCAGATTGCGAGGTCATGGACAGACGGAGTTGCTGTGTCCATGGTATGCGCCCAGATTAGTCATCTGGTAAGCATCACAATGCGGGCAACACATGGCTGACTCATCGTACCAAATCGGGCAATGTCACGTTTCTGCAATTTTGGTGATGACATAGTAGGTGGTTGTGCTGGCTAGAAAAGTGGCCATGCCAGCTGGCCCAGCACCGAGCTTTCACTGCTTGATGCCAGGGGTTGTGATGAAGGCTAGCAGGAGGATAGCAGGCAGGACCACAACTCAATGTGTGTGGAGAAAATATCTCGCCTAGTTATACGAATCAGTCTCCACTATCCAACACCGACACTGGGTTACCTTTGAACAATTGCAATGTGTTCCAATACAACCTGGAACGGCGCGCGCCGCACGTAAATGGTGCCTCATCGCATCTCTCTACTGCCCCGCGCTTATTATCACCAAGCCACTCACCCAGTGAGACAACATGCCTCCACTCCACTCCGTCCGTTTCCCACGTCAGGCGTGTTGTTGCACACCTCGAAGTTGTTGTTTGGCCTCTGCAGCTGGAGATGCCGGCGATTGACAATATGACATCGAACAAGACTCGCCAGCACTGCCACTGCGCCAACAGGACCCGTCCACATTGCACAATGACATTTGTTCACGCCCTTCCATCTCTTTCCTCATTGCATCTATGGTCTTTGATGGAGGTTCACCTCTTCAAACATACGGGGATGCAATGGCTGGCGTATATCCTATCATCTGCCAACACCACTTGCACTTACTCCACCATTTCAAGCTTGGATGACTCTGGAGTCTTGGGATGTCAGATTTTGCAGCTGAAAACAGCCGGAATCGGGTCACTGTCGCGTGAGCTAAAGTCATAAGTGTGAGCCGTCGATATCTACACAAATTGATTGATTTGTGCACAGGGGTGCAGCATTTTCAACACAGAACCACATCACTGACTGGACAATTCTGTTGAAGCAATACCTATATACGTAGAGGAACTGCTACTCCAACTCACCTGTTGGGTGGAGTGCACAACCAGAGATGGTAGCGGTAGCTGGTTAAGAGCTGTTATATTATATAAGCGATGGACACTGTTTATATACAACAAATAGTGTGACACGTGACTGTGACACGTGACGTGTGACATGTAACATCTACTCTAAAGAGGACTATTACTAAGTCTACATTAATATGGGTCGCAGTCTTGTGCGCACTTCATCGACGGATTATGCCGGGTGCACGTGCAACTTCAACAAATTTGAAATGCATCACAACCAGTATCAGCTATGGCTGGACTTGAGAATACGATGTGCATCGAGAATCTACACAGATGGGAGAAGTAATGGGAACAGTCAATGAGAGTGAGGACTTTGTCGGCCATGAGAGAGAGTAGGCATGTCGGAAGTATTTCTTTTTTTAAGATTCAAGATGCTTATGGGGAAAGATGCTATCAAAACCACTGTGAAATGATGAATCCATGTTCTCAAGTAGGGTACGGTGAAGCAGGGGGGTGCTACTTAACACTTGCTAATTATCACCTGTTAATTTGGTTAATTTACCTGTGAAATAGGATGGAGCTGGATTTGTGGTGTTAATTAGGGTGAATTAGGTGTTTGTCACTGGTTACAGTCACACCTGCCTGCAAGGTACTAGCATGCTGCTCCCAATATGGGGAGAGAGAGAGAAAATGAATGTACAATTTTTAAAACTTAGTATGGACCACCAGGCGCGAGCTAGCATTGACCGCCTTCGGCTCTACCTCACAAATCTTCCCAGCTCTATCCCACTTGCTGAGCCCACCACCAGCCGGTACAGCTTTGATGCCTTTGCCATCTTTCCAGATGAGATTGAAGACTTCGGTGAAGCTGGTGCAGTTAGTCGTCAACTCGAAATTTGTCTTGGACAGCGCAATAATGGTCCAATTTCCTTCCGAGAGCGAGGAAAGGGGCTTGAAGCAGTGGTGGATGTGCTTGAGCGGTACATCAAGCAACTTGCTTCGTCCGCAAATCCAGAGGTTGTCCTTCTGATGAAATGGCTGGAAGACCTCATTACTGCTGCAGAAAATACATTCAAATCTGCAAATATACCAGTATGTCACCAATCTGTTATAGCACATCATTCCAGTTTACCTTCTGTGAAGTTCCCACGGCCCTTGGGCACATTAGCACCTAAAACTGCAACACAGCGTACCAAAACTGGTCAGAAGGCATCAGTAAAACCAGACACGAAGAATCTAGGCAACACGACTGACCCAGATTATGAAGATCAGCCTGAAATCAAGGACAAAAGGAAGGGTGGTGTCTGGTTACATCCACTGCATTTGGATGGGTCTCAGATGTGTAAAAAAGGTTTCTTCAGCTCTCAAGCCTGGGGAATCTGAGGATACGATACTGGTGCGATGCATCAGAAGTAAAGGTTGCAGACAGACATGGGCCATGCCATGGTCCAAGCAACATATTGTGGGACACCTTGCGAAGTGTGGCTTTGTTGATGCCCAGTTGCATCAGCAAGCCCGAGATTTACTGGCTAGCCAAGCAATCGGACCTGAAATCAAGCTTACTGACATGAAGACAAGCAACCAGGCCAGTCATGTTATTGAAGAAGATGCGAGTTGTTCTGAATCCAAAGCTGGAATGGTGCAAACTGGGAAAAAAGGTGGGAAACTAACTGCCTTCATCAGCGAGGGGAAGAAGCAAGCCAAGGAAAAATGTGATTATCACATCATGAAATTTGTTGTCTGCAGTGGAATTCCTCCCACTGTTGTCAATTCTGACGAATGGAAAGAAATGATCAATGTGCTACATCCATTCTATCAATCACCGTCGTCCTCAACTCTAAGCTCCACCCTGATTGTTAATGAAGCTGAAAAGATCAGTGTGGCCATTGACAAGTATCTCTCATCTTCTCATAACCTTACCATCACATTTGATGGTGGCAAAATTCGAAAGCCAAAGTCACTATACTGTGTTCATGTATCCACATCTGATCAGCGTGCCTTCTGTATGGAATTGGATGATGCAGCCCACTTACGCCATACTGCCCAATACATCCTCGAGGTACTTGAACAGGTAAGTGGCAACTTGGCAGTTGAATTTCTGATCAATCTGGTTAATTTCTCACACATTGTTGAATACACAGGTCATTATGAAGGTTGGAGTATGGAACTTCTGTGCAGTGTCATCTGACAACACTGGAAACATGAAGAAGGCACAGAGACTTCTCTGCGAGAAGTATCCCCATATTCTTAACATGCAGGATGCGTGTCATTTGCTCAACCTTGCTGTAAAAGTGAGATGACCCTAGGCAGAACACCAAGGACCCAACCACACGCTAAGACTCTGAGAGGAAGTAGGACATGAGTACTAGGGCAAAGACCCAAGATGAGCTCGAATGGGGAGCCTCTGGGTGCTGGATTGCACTGTATATATACTACTATACACGAGGGCTACACGAGGCTATCCATGAGGCTACGTGCAGGCAGAAGGCTACATAATGACATCACTGTGGAGCTAAGGCTATGTGTAATGATGTCAAGGGTGGCAGCATGTACCGCACAAGGCCTAGGTCTAGACTAGGTAGATAAGATAGAGGCTGTACACTAAGATAAGATAAATGCTATCTAATCGCAGATTAGATAAGATAAAAAGTTGGTCCGTTACACTACTCCCCCCTCAGGTGCAGGATTCCAGACTGCAGAACTGAGCATCGCAAACCGTAAGGTTTTCGGGGATATGACTAAATAACGAGTCAAAGTCTGCTTGGGCCATACAAAGCTTCTGAGGAGCAGAGGGGTTTTCTCAGTAAAAGCGCTTGACTACCAAAGGAGAATTCTTCAAATTAGATGAGGGTTCCCATGTTCTCTCATATTCTTTGTACCCTTTCCAGTGTACCAAATACTGGAGTTGCCTTTTATAAATACGAGAAGCTACTATATAGTCCACTTTGTACTCTTCATCGCGTTCTTCTGAAACATGTACCGGGCCGGGCTGTGATACAGGCTGTCTGGGAAGAGGACCTAAATAAGGCTTTACTCGAGAAACATTCACAACCGGGTGAATCCGAAGAGTTTTCGGGAGCTTAAGCTCGACTGCATTCGGGGTTACATGAGTGACCTTATAGGGGCCGACCCACTTCTCTGTAAGCTTCTTAGAAGCACAATTTAACATACAAAGGTTGTCCATGGAAAGCCAAACTTGTTGGCCCACAACATAGTCCAGGGCGGGATTTCTATGCTTATCCACCTGAAGCTTCATATTTCGTTTTGCCTTCTCAGAAGACTCAACGACTTTATTAAATACGGTGGCAAAGTCTTTAGCTGCTGGGGCTACTGTGTCTACAGGTTCAACACCCATACGAGGGGAATAACTCCGGGTAATTCCAAACGGGGAATCAGTAGTGACCTCTGAGACCATGTTGTTCCAAACGAACTGGGCAATCTTGATCGATTTGGCCCATTCGTTCTGGCGATCATTTACATAGGTTCGGAGATACTGATTAATTTTGCGGTTCAACCGCTGTGAGTCAAAGTGTGGATTTGGGTCAGAGTAATAACCCAAACACAACACCAACAAAGGACTACGAAAATGTGCGAGTGGTGGTTTACCTCCGTGGTGTCAAGAGAGGATGTGCTGAGGAGGGGGGAAGGGGATCTACACCAACAGGGTGATGCAGACGATGATGCAGGATACTCCTGGGGTACAGGAGTAATAGAAGACGAAGGGGATAGGGGTCTGGACTCTTCCTAAAGCCTAGGAAGTGTCAAAGTGGGGATTGGGTTGACTGAGACTGAAACAGAGATACTACACCTAGAGATTGGTGCAGCAAAGGGGCAGAGATGCCTCTGATGTCCAGAGGCGAGGAAGATTGACTGGTATGAAGCCTAGACTCTGCTTGAGCCTAGTATAAAGAATAGATCTTGAATAACTTGGATAAACTTGACAATATTGAGCCTTTAGACCTTCACTGAAGCCTACAAGGACTCAAGGACTGAAGGGATACTGATTGAGAGAGTCTGAGAGAGGGATAATTTCATGCAATTGGGTCTCCCTTCACTGGGCTGAGCCCAGGGGTTTAAATACATGGGGGGGCACAGCATTAAAGTACAAAAAGAGAAGGGAGTAAGCAGAATTTGTCAAGGATTGGTAAGGGATTGGTAAGAGCTTTGTAAGGGGTTTGTAAGCGATCAGTAAGCAAGGGATAAGCAGGAATGAGTAAGCATAGGGAGCATGAATAAGCTGCTGAGTAAAGGAATGAGTAAGCTGCATGACAAGATTGATTGGTAAGGGAGTGAGTCATCAGCTGAGTAATATACCAAAAATGCAAAAGGGATAGAGTAATACTGATGACAAGAGAGCATCAGTAAGCAAGGGATGAGTCACTGCACAGCAGAAGGAGTCATTGATGCACAGCCTAAGAAGTTTGATGGGGGGCTGTGTACCATCAGGAATTTGATGGGACAACAATGGGGAAGATCTGAGATTAATAGGGGGATTGATCCGAGACAAAACAGCCACAAGAAGGGTACCAGGGGTCCAGAGGTCTTTTGGGGGGTCAGCATACACTAAGGTATAGTGCATGTGTTCTAGCACCGCTGAAGCGCAACCATGGGCTCCCTTGATGAGCTCTCTTCTGGGAAAGAACGAGAGAGGGTTCTTCTTCCTAATAGCACTATAAAGTGGGGGAATAACTGTCATGGTGCTGGGGGACGTCGTCTGAAAGTAGGGAAGCAGATAGAGTATTGAATTTGACGCATCCAGGGAAGCGAGACGAACGACAGAGGAAGATGGACATGGCAAGTATCTGGGAGGAAGGGACCATAGGCTGAGGGCTCAGGGGACACAGAGACGACCATAGAAGACTTCTCAAGCTTGACAATAGACCTAAGATGACCAAAGTACGTGCTTGATGCAGGACTGACAAGGAGAACGCGCTGACAGAGAATGAGAGGGACTGAGGGAGCAGGCTGGGAAGATATGTGCCAGGCAGTGCACGGGAACTCTGGGAGAGGCTGTCCTAAGAGCAGGACATAGTGGAGATCTGCAGCAATAGCAGAGAAATGATCCAGAGAAAATACGGACTCCATAGTGAGCGATGAAGCGAACATCTGGATTGCAGGGGGAATATCTCCGTGGGAAATGAACAGATTTGCGTCGGAACTTGACAGGCAGATAGACCACATTCTAGGCTCTCTGATGGTATAGTCACGTGCCTGATAGCTTCAGAAACGATGGAGCTATTCAAAATATCGGAATGCCGGCACTGGGCACCTAAAAATGACATTTGGGTGCTAAAAATCATTTCTTCTCTTTCTCCTTCATTTCTCCATCAATTCTTCAGCTTCTTTGATCATTCTGGTATGGGAGTTGGACTGCAGACATGTGCATTCCTTTCTCATACCACAATTGATGTTATTCCTTCAGTTTCTTCTGCTTCTTGGTGGTTCTCGTGCAATAGATGACTGTCTGCATTGGCATTCGTCTCTCGCATCAGGATAGTCTTCTTGTGTGATAGATGGCTATGATGAGGGTCCGTCGTGCTTATCCTTCGCATAAGGATCATTCGATATAGGCATTATCTTCCATGTTCACTGTACCAAACCTGTTTTGTGCGTGACAGCGGTTGGCTACATTTGCAAGCGATGTGGCTGAATCCCTGGCAGTTGTAGCACTGGAGCCCTTTACTCCATTGCTGGTTTTGCTGCTGAGCAGCACCAATATCCATTGGGGTGCCAGTGCCCAGGGTTACCCCATAAGGAGAAGAGCTTCCGCCCTGCTGGAAATAGTGGGTATTACCCTGCATATTAATCAGGAAGAGCTCCTGGGCCCTTCTGACAGTCCTGACTGAAGTGGTCAGCTCGGTGTAGTTTGATGGAGCTTTGCCAAGCAGGTACACCTGCTGGAGGACCTGCCTCTGCACTGCTCTTTCCAGCAAGTCCCTAGCATAGGCGTTGGGACAGTTGCTCTCTATCCTTAGTGACTCAAAGGCCGTGAGGAACTCATCCACTCGTTGACGAGGTCCTTGGCGCAACTTTAACAACTGGGACCTGGCCCAGTCAGCATTATTACCAGGCACGAAATAACCAGTTATTTCGGCCCGTAACTCGTCCCAAGTCAGATACTGGACATTTGGGCCCATGTAGTATTCCAACTTGACCTGGGCCCAATGCCCAGCTTTAGGTCCCTCGAACCGAGAGAGGACAGCTGCCACGATCTCGCTATTCTTGCTAAGGAGACCGGCCCTCTGATTCATGAGAACCCACAGTTTCATTTTGCTCCACCATACCCTGAACGTCTAGGGGGAGCCATTGTAGTTCCCAGGTTCAGCGACAATCTTTTTAGCACCTTGTGCTTCACCCTCGGCGGGGGCATTGAGACCTTGCTGCACATTGGCAAGGGCCTGGATACTATTTTGCAGGTTGATTTGGCCCTGCGCGAGCTGAAGGAAAAGATTCTGGAGGGCATCTTGGTGCAGATCCATCGCTTAATACAGGTGGTAGCGGGAGTAGGGGGCTCCTCGGGGATGTGCAGGGTAGAGACGGGAAGTGCGAAACATACGGCGGCACGCGAGCGGGAGGTCAGGTTCTGCTTCAACGTAGAAGTGGGGGTTGTCAAGGAAAAGGTCGGCGAGGGTGTCAACAATGAGGTTGTAGCAACGGAAAGAGGTGGTCGTCTGCTCAATCCTTCTGAAGTCTGCTTCTTGGGCAGCTTCTTGAGCGGGTGTAAGAGGAAGGGGGTAACGGGTATCGTAGGTGACTGTCAGGCGACCTGCCTGACTAAAGGAGTATTCATAGGGAGGTATGGTGACTAAGTAGCGGGGTAGTGTAGGGGTAGGGACGTATCAGGACTAGATCCCCACAGATGTTCCAATGCACTAAGTATAAGCTTCTGTTCACCTGTTGCACTCGCCGGGTCAGGGCAGTGGCACAGCTATGCAGAGTACAAATGGTCACTGGCTGCAGATCACGGGTCTACCTCTCCACGGACAGAGGAACTACAGGTAAGTATGGCTCAATCTCCTTGTGGGTACAAGCCGCGCTTGAACAGGAGCCGCCCTACAGACACCAGGCACGACCCTGGGCTGGTGTATGATATGTAACCAACTCGGTACTAAAAACTCTCAAACCCAAGCGGGCTACAGGGAACAGCACTAAAGGCTGGCCATGTATGAATGTGAAGGGTGCGAAACAAAGCTCCTTAACCCTGGAGTCCAGGTATAGTTTCCCTTTATAAGGCTGGGGAACAGCACATGGTAGACGACTAGTAGATGGGTAGATTCAAGCTCTAGTGAGACAACCCTAAGGGCAAACAACCCAAAGAACTACCACACATTGAGACTCTGAGGAGGAAGTAGGAACCAAGTGTCTTAGAGCGAAAACCCAAAGAGAGCTCAAATGGAGAGCCTCTGGGTGCTGGATTGCAGCAGTATATATACTACACTACACGTGTCCTGTGTGAGGCTATCCATGAGGCTGTATGCTGTATGAGGCAGTGAACACAGCTGCCATCCTGTGGTAAGGCTATGCTAATGACATCAAGGGATACAGCATGTACAGCACAAGGCTGTAGTCTAGACAGACCTACAGATAAGATGCATTAGATAAGATACTACAGTATGATAAGATAAGATGTCATCTAATCACAGATTAGATAAGATAAAAAGTTAGACCGTTACAGTTTCCTAGCCCACCCATTACCTTCCATTACAGCAAATCTTGGCCTGCACATATGACATGGTGATTACACCTTTATCCACTCCCCTGAAACAGCACCATAGCCCACCCATATCACAAGGTGATAATATCCAACTTGGGCCCAACCCGTGTTACATGGTGACAGTCCATCCTTGGGCTACTGTCTGCTGGCCTGTGACACTTGGCCGATTTTCACCTTCAGGTGGCCGTGTAAGACGGCCTAAGTAGGTGCATGGGGTCCCATGTCACAAGCTTCCCATATGTTGAGGAATGTGGTTTTCTTCTTCTTGAGAAGTTTGGCAGAGTTCAACATAAGTAATCCATCATCGACATAGACAATGAATAGCATGATGCCTGATTTATCTTGGAAAATGTAAACTCCAGGATCTGATTTGGAACATTTGAAGTTGAGCTTTAGGAGTGATTTATGTAGCTCTTTGTTCCAGGCTAATGCAGCTTGTTTCAGGCCATAGAGAGCATGCAATAGACGATAGACCTTGTTACTTGAACTGGGTACTTTGAAACCTTCAGGTTGCTTCATGTAGATTTCTTCATTGAGTTGCCCATATAAAAAGGCAGTCTTGACATCAAGACTTTCTATTTCCCAGTCGTTTTGGCATGCATAAGCCAAGAGCAGTTGTACTGTCTCAAAGCGTGTGACTGGTGAGATGGTTTCATTGTAGTCTTCACCATAGATTTGCGAAAAGCCTTTTGCAACCAACACTGCAAGCATTTCCCAATGTTTCATGACAAAACATTGTAAAAAAATAGGAGAAAGAGATACTCTTTTATTTACAATTTTGTTCAACAAAAAAGACAAATATCATACAGCATTATTTTTATCATTTTTGTGTCAAGACATGATTTGAGATCATTTCTTATGTTGAGAGTATAAAATATTTAACCTTTTTCTTTTGCCTGTCCATTGCAAAACAAATTAAGAAATAACAATGTAAATTTTCCCACAGCAGGCATTTTCAAATTTCTGCAGTGAAAAATTGAATCAAAAGATACTCTATTCCACAAAAATAAATGTTCAGGAAATATGCTATAAATTTTTGGTCATATCACTCTAGCCAGCCAATCAGTATCCAGGGACAATCATGTTTCTTGAAGAAAAATCTATTGTTTTCTTTCAGCATGTTTTTAGAAATAATATGATATCTTATTTCTAATAAAACATACTGAAATTCTTGCTATGAAAAAGTTACATTTTCTTTTCTTTATTTGTTTTTCAAGGAACAGGCAGAAGAAAAAGGTTAAATTTTTTATAGTTCTAACATAAGAAATGATCTCAAATGATGTTTTGTCAAAGAAAATGACAAAATGATGCTGTATGATATTTGTGTTTTTTGTCAAACAAAATTGTAAATAAAAGAGTATCTCTTTCTTCTATATTTTTATAATGTTTTGTCATAAAACATTGAAAAATGCTTGCAGTGCAAGTGGGCTATGGCATAATTTCTGCACATTTAGAGCCATGCTGTGCTTTTCTCTCTTACTGTGAGAAAATAAATTTAGTATGTGCACATTTAGACTAGATAGCTGCACGTTGTTTCGCACATTGGCCTCAAAATATTTGCTTGCACGTTGTCAGACCAGTTCTGTTGCTGCGAGAAAAAAATAGATATTTGCCCATGCGTTTTAGATTATTTAGCTGTGCATTACCAGTTTTTGCTTTGTGCATTTACTGTAAATTATCGTCAAAAGTATGTGCGCAGTGATTTATTTGCCTATGAACTTAAGAACAGTATCTGTACCATAGATTTCTAATGTACGAGTACTTAAATCACAGGTGAAGATGGTTCAGAGGACGATGGAGAAATTGATGGCCGGAACACGAGCCGTTTCACTAGACTTTCACATACATCCAAGACAAACTTGTCTGCATACCCAAAAGCTGTCCTCTGGTTGATAATTCAGAACATGCGTGATTTGCATCCACTGCTGACATGGCCAAAACACATATCTTTGAAGCGTTTCACAGCATCATTGTAAGGTTGTGAATTCTGCCCATCAAGAAGAAACTTGCCCATGCCATTCCACCACACCACATACCAGTCTTCCTCACATCCATCCGGGTCTTGACAGTCATCTTCATGGAGAATGCTTGGTGGTTCTGCAGCTACGACACGACAGTGTCCATCTAAGACAGTTTTTGCATATGCCAAGCCAACAAATGTATCGTTTCCCATGAGTTGATGGTGCTCTTTCATGATTCAAATGAGAGGGATCTCGACCAGACATTGGAATGCATGCTTGAAAAGTTCCTGGGAATGGTAGGTGATACCAAGGTGGGCAATTTCGGCAGCATGAAAATGATATGCTGAGGCCAGGATCTGTTTGATAATGAAGGTACATGTTTCTTTGCATTGATACTTGTCACAGAACCACAGGAAGTCCTTCAACTCCTGATTATTGTATTTCCCTTCAGGACGGGGTCTGAAACATTGTGTGTTAGCTAGTATAGTGGAAAGAAGCGGTAACTGACTGACCTTCCAAAAGTGTGTTCAACAAACATATCGAATACTTGTGCTGTTAATCCGTGAATGAGGATAGGCATTTCATCAGTGAAGCCCTCATCAGACTCAAGTCTGTCCAGCCCAGAAATGAGCATCTGCTTGAAAATCACAGAGTCACTTGTCAACAGCTCCCCGGAAAGCTTGTACAGCGTATCTTCCACCTTGTGTAGATGATATTTCAGTAGATCCCAATGAAACAACATATGACTTACCTTCAAGATGTGACTTCCATGTGTGAAGTAGTAACAACGATGGCGAACAGGTGGTTTGTTGGACATTAGCAACTGAAAGGCAGTGGGAGACAAGGTGCGGCATTTTTTTTTCACAATTTGATGTAAAATATTTGAGGAACTACACAAATTGTACATTGGGACTATGGCTTAGAAGAATGCTCAGTCTGACCATCATCCACCTTCTCCACCCTCTGCTTCTTGGCCACCCAAAGTATCTTGGTGGATAATGTGCCTATCTTCAATTGCGATTCAATTTCCTCCAGACGGACTTTGTGATCACATGTGTAGCAAGTATAGAGAAGATCTTGAGAACTGGATGCCACCTTCTTCTGGGTGGATGGAACATATGGAATCCTGGAAAACAAAAAAGGTGCCTTGGGGTAGACAGTGACATGACCCCCCTGTTGCTGCTCTTCATTGGTTTGGTTCTTATCCAGGAACTGGTGGTCTGGGAGTTGCAAACAGTTGAGTTGTAATGAGTAGATGTCTTGTGGGTTAGCACTTTCATCCCACACACCCAGCTCAGACACAGGAGGGTACTGCCTCAGTACAGCTTCCGATGGCGTGCAGTGTTTTGCAAGATGGGGAGGAAGTGATTTGATGGCCACCTCGAGAATATTCACCATGGCTGCATGTGTTGGACAGATATTCAGACCATTGAGATAAGTGTCTGCGTGGTCACCATATATGAGTTGGCACAACTGGCAAAGAGACAGTTTGAGGTGTCGAAAATATGGGGATAATACATTGAGCACATCTTGCTCAAAAATGATTGGTGAGGAGAACGTAGCTAGCCTTGATAATGCAGTCAAATGATGGTCGACCTCATCCATGAATAACCAGCGGACTACGAAGTGATGGCTTGGTAAGCTGGCTGTAGTGGTGGTGCCAGGATTAAACTGGTAGATGGGTTTTGGATGGTGAGGAGCGTCAAACCAGACACAGATGGTGACTAGCATGAGGAAAAAGGATTCAAGGTTGTGATGAATGCTGTGGGTTGGGGACTGGGAGGTTTTATCCTCAAAAGCCTTCAGTAATTCAACACCAATAAATGGTCGTGTGCCCTAAATGCAATGCTTGTGAGCCAGCGCATAAAACAAGGACATAATCTGTGACTCACAGTAATCCCTGTGCCATGTTCCTCCACTTCAAGTAAAACTTTGAGTAAAACTATGAATTCATGATCTAGATCCCCATTCCCAGCCACTTTGATATTTGGTGCAATCTTGTCCACCTGTGGGATCTGCATTGACGTGCTGCATTCACTAACATTGCATTCCCCGATCAGCCATTCAACCTTTCTAGCTTCATCATCTGACAGATTGCAAACTTCATCCTCGGGATCCATGGTGGAAGAGACAGCAGCGCAGCCCCAGTCAAATAGCAGCCCATGGTAGTCATCACCACAATTTGGGACTGTGGGGAAAGACAAATGGATTTGTGGGACCATGCCAATATTCATAGGCAAAGTGTCACAGTGAAGGATTTGGAACTGAGCCTTGACTGGTTGCCCATCCACGCCAGAGATTATATTGTATGGGCTGGAGGCCTGGAAATGAGCTAGTAGGACTTTTATCAGAGGATGGTCAGTAGGTATTCAAAGTACAACTCACTGTTTAGCACGTCAACAAATATCCCCAGGAGCTCACGAGCACTCCTAAATTGTGTGAGTGGTGTTGCCCAAGGTTTGGTGACCATTTGAACTGGGGTACGAGGTGCAAATCCCTCTACATGTGGTCCCACTGCCATTGTCTGGATCACCTTGGTAGCCTCCTTTGAGAGCGAAATGGCACCACAACCATCATTGTCACCGCCCACACTCAACCCCATCAGGAAATCGATGAGAGTCTGCTCAACCTTTATATAGCATTACCATTTTTTCCATGTGTATCCACATGCATCATTCTGAGATACACTTAGATCATGTCATATACTTTCTGGTAGTGTTTTGAGTGATGGACATCTTTATCAGTCTACTTGATTATGATCAATTTAGACAGGTTGCTTCTTTTTATCATGCCAGATCACCAGTATACCTGCTGATATATATGACCAAAAACCCTACCCCTGCTAAATGTGTTCAAATGTATATATAATTATACCTGCTGATGTACATGCTCAGATAAGTTTCATTCTGATGCTCCAGATCAGATTTATCAGAAAGTTATTACTGTCCCAGCTGTCCCAGAAGTACTCATACAAGCCAATAGTACCCATACCTTCATTGCCTGTACTTAAATTTCAACCACCTTAATTCATTCAATATTCATCTTAATCAGTTTATATTCAATTTTGTACAGTACAAAAGAATAAATATTGTACACTAATGGGGGCAGAACAGAGACTAAATATATTATATACATTGAGGTCGTCGTCGTCGTCATCATCATCAATGGTTGCGACGTCAATGCAGGTGGTGGGGGTAGTGGCAGCGGCCACGTCGAGGTCGTCGTCGTCATTGCTGGTGTCGCGTCAACAACGCAGGTGGGGGGGTCGTCGTCGTCGTCGGTGCCTGGTGGTGGCCGTGTTATCAACGCAGGTGGTAGCGGGTGGTGGTCACGTCGCCATCGTCCAGGTGGGGTGGTTGTCGACATTGGGGGTAGTCATCGTTGTGTCGTTGACATTGGTGGTGATGGTGGTCGCGTCATCGACGTTGGTGGTGGGTGATCGCGTCATCGACGACGTGGGTGGTGATGGCGGTCGTGTCGTCGTCAACGTTGGAGGTGGTGGTCGTGGCATCGATGATGTTGGGGGTGGTCGCGTTGTTGTCATTGAGGGTGGTGGTGGTCGCGTCATCGTCGACGTTGGGTGTGGTGGTGGCCGCGTCGACGTTGGTGGTGGGTGATCGCGTCGTCGTCGATGTGGGTGATGATGGTGGTCACATCGTCGTCGTCGATGTTGGGGGTGGTGGTGGTCGTGTCATTGACGACGTTGGGGGTGGAGGTCGCGTCGTCGTCGTCGTTGGGGGTGGTTGTCGTGTCGTCATCGACGTTGGTGGTGGTGGCTGCGTCGTCATCGATGCAGGTGGTGGTGGCCGCGTCATCGTTGACACTGGTGATGGTGGTGGTCGACGCGTGGTGTGGTGGTGGTGGTAGAAGACAGAGAGTGAGGAGACTTAGAGACATTTTTGAAGTGTGTGTGTGTGCGTGTGTTTGTGTACATGATTATATCAGCATATTCAACGATCAATATTTTCTAAGGCTTCACTACACGCCTTGTCCACAGCCATCTCACCACTACCACCACCAGCGTTGTCGACACGACCACCACCATCAGCGATGACGACGACGGCTACGACAATGGCCACCACCAGCATTGTCGACCAGACGACAGCAATGACAGCCAACGCCAACGTGACGACGACGACTACCCACCGACCACGACCACGGCCTGCATTGACAACGTGGTCACCATCCCACTGCCAGTGTCGTCGCGACCCGACGACGACCACACCACCTGCATCACGGCCACCATCCCACCACGAACGTTGTCATTGCGACCCGACGACGACGACCATCCTACCACCAATGCCCCTGCGACCAGACGACGACGACAACCGCCACCACCACCTGTGTCGATGGTGCAGCAATCACCAACAACAACAACAACAACAACATCCAGCCCCCAACAATGGCCACCCGTGCGATGATGATGACGACCCCCATTCCCGTCCCTATCCCCAGCACCGACGGCGATGACGCAACGACTCCCATCCCCTCCGTACAAACATATTACTTAGCTATTTGTATTGTATTCGTAGTAGTTCTAATAAATTAATTTTTTACTGATATAATGGAGTGAGTGCCCTCTACTGGGTACACTGGACCAACTGGGGGAGGAGTGGACTGGACTTAGAGTTGGACAAACTGGCACAGAGTCAGTCACATGCTGTCAGCTAATTGGATGCTGATGGCCTTGTGCTCTTGCATGCTGGCTGGTCAATAATTATCATAGCATTACTATAAATGACACAATGACATCCATAGATATTCCTAGTTTAGATTAATAAAATTGTTGTACACTCATTATCAATGGATGCCAGGATGATGACTGGCTGGTCAATATTTATCATAGCATTACCACACAATGACACAATGACACCCATAGGTATTCCTTGTTCAGACCAATAAAATTATTACATACACTTTATCAATAGATATCAGACTGCAAGCTGGATGATAAGAACATAAAATGTCCCCCAGAGAGTATATATCCTCATCATAGGTGTATCTTCCTGTTATTGCAAGATCAAATATACATCTTTCTGACATCAATTGATCAGCACAAGATAATGGTTTCTAAGTAATTATCCATTTATATCATGCTGACTTCTATTTGTCAGATTTGTCTGGTCATACCAGCACCTCCCCAATTTCCTGATGTGCAAGATGGATTCTGCGTGGTTTTGACATGTTTTGCGATTTGGGAGAAGCAATAAAGGTCACGCTTCTTCTTGAACAGGAAGTGACTGAAGATGAAGATGAGGGCGACTCTGAAGTGGCCAAAAGGCACAGAGCAATCCTTGAAAGAGTGTAAGTACACAGCAGATAGCATATATGCGTGCTAATGGTACTTCAGAGATGCCGGCACACAGGAACGGTATCAATGCTGTAGAGACGCGCACGTCTCTAGGTGCATATCTGCACATTAGAGCTTGTTTGGCCAGGAGCTATGGAGTGCAGGTACCCATGCACACTGGAGGTGCTCTAGCGCATGCAGGACTCTCTGTTAGGTGCACATACATCAGTTCCACAGAGCTATGGCCTTCCATCCGTGTCTCGAGCTCCTTCGGTCACCTGCAGCAGTGTCTGCGCGCTCAGTGTGCACCAGGCCTTCAACCGCGCTACTCAGCACAGCCACCCTAGCACGTGTTTACACACACTAGGCAACCTCCCTACTCCCTAGTCACACACTCCCTGCACATTTTCGCTGTGCTCCTCACCCCTACTCTGATCTCTCAACTCCCGGAACCCCCGAGCGCGCTCCTGTGCTCTATTCTCCTTAGCTCTCCTAGACAAGCCAGACCAGGTCTCCTTGGGCAGACACCCATTTTCACGCCTTCAAGGGACTCTTCCCCTACAACACATGTACAATTATATCCAAGATCATGCGCCCTACCTCATCAAGCTGATGAATAGCAAGAAGGGACACGGTGAATTTGATGCACTCATTTCCGAGGTACTCTAATATATTACTTGCACTGCTTTAGATGGGGAAAACAATGCGACGGGTGCGGTCAGACGATGCAAGCCACCTCAAAAAGGCAATTGCATTGTATGCCATGCCCTACCCCGATAAAAAGGGCTTGGAGCCCCCTCTGGGTTCGGACGCAAGCCACAGCCGAATGGGCTTCAACCACCCAGAACTCGCCCGCCTTCTCTGTCCAGTCAAGCATTTGTCCTCGTTCGTTGACGATCCAACAGAGTAATGAAGATGGTTATTGTCGTAATTTTACTAATGTACTCGATTGATGTCTAGGATGCAGAAGAAGCTTCAAGATGGGCGTGTGAATGCAACCGCTGCCAACTGGCCAGCATTCCTATATTACGGCGACATCCCAGGAGAAAACTTTGACCCTGCCCGATTCGACAAAGGTTTCCTGCGTGGCTTTGTATTAGTATGAGTAAGTCTTGATTCTATCCTATCCGTTGTTCATTCAGGGCAATCACTTGTGTCGAAAAGATCCTCAAGCACATCTTTGTGTCTCCCTCCTCTGCGCTGTCAAGCAGCGATTCAAAGTCGACTCGCCCTGGAAATGGCAAACTTCATGGCATGCGTGAAGTCACAGCTGAGCATATCGCTTACAGTGCGGTTCATGTAGGTTGTCACTTTGCCATTATTATCAGGACTTAACTTTGTTTCAGGCTCGTTACAGTCTCACGTCCCACGAGAAATGGAAGCAATACGACGGTGTTTTCGACTATGCCGATTTCTATTACAGAATCCTCAATTTCCTGATGTTCAAAGCCAACAAGAAGTGGTGCCAGTCGCTGTACAGTTACTTGAACAAGTGAGCATTTCCCCATGTACTAGTATATACATAATGTGTCACCAGGGAGCTTTTTGGAAATGAACAAGGTGTTGTCGTTGGATGCGCAAAGGAGATATGCAGTGAAGACGATGACCTTGTGATTATGGAGAAGCAGATTGCTGCTCACTCAACCTCTGGTGATGAAGAGCAGTCCAGGGACATAGCACGTCAATCACCTATGTGTCCAGAAAATCCTGTCCACCCTCCGTCGTGGGAGTACAATACTGAGTCCATCCCTCCTTCCCCCATGTTACCAGATTGCACCACTTTCACCCCCCCTCCTCCTCATCACAGTAGTGAGACTCCAGAACCACCACCACGATTGAGATGTGGTAACAGATGCAACTATGAACTGACTTGCCACACTGCCAGAGATGCTGGCAGCCCGCTAACAGAATTAGGGGATAACAAAGACGAGGACGGCCATACAGGTGCAGTTCCTCAGGGTTCCCCCGCACATACCCATAGGAAAGGCAAGATTCCCCGACAGGTCCCTGCACCGTCCAACAAAGAACCAGCAAAGAAGAAGGCCAACAAGTCCCGGAAATACTAGTTCCAGCCTGAAGGTATTTGATGATACTGAGCTTAATGAAGCCCAGATCGGCGACTGACTCTTAGCATAGTCCCTTTTCCTGTATGGACGTGTATGGCACCGTTTATACCCATGGTCGCATTGCTTCTTTGTTTCCTCAGTGTTGCATCATCCCTTGGACGATGTCGTCTGTCGTCTGCTCATGTATTTGTTGTTGTGGACTAGCTCTTAATGGCATTTGCTGTCATATAATATCAAGTGATATATTGTGAGGTGTGAGTGATTAAACACAAGCATGTCAATAGTAGACCTTCGGGACGACCACACCTTACCATGTCATATCGTCCTGGTATGGTGTCGAGTGACAAATCAGTTTTTCTATATTGCACTACATCCATGGGTCCTGGTTGATACTACAAGATACGATCTACAGCGCCGACAGCTGTGATATTATAATATATTCACATATATAGTTTATGCAATTTTGGTGATGGTTGTCTTTTAGCTCTCCCAATATGGAGATGTGACGCATGTGGTGCCGGTTGACACGGAGAATATTGAAGCTGGTCGCATAGACAGGGACCTTTGAGGGTGGTGTCCAGGATGCCATATCGGTGTGGGGATATGTCTACGTGGTCAGGAATGACGGGAAGGTGGGTGTTATGTATCTGCTCCAGCATGCCCTTCGTTGACCGTGCATGTGATCACATTTTGGGTATGCACTTTGAAATTTAGGAACTCTGAACTCTCTTTGTTATACGAAAAGAAGTCTACACTCTCCCATTGTCAGTCATGCAAATACAGTGACTCAATGCCACCAATATCAACTGGCACCATAGTGGTCATTTGTATCGACAAGGTGACCTTGATGGTGCTATGCGTGAGTACATCCAAACGATTGCCAAAGGCATCCGGACCAGTTATGTCATTCGCAAGGTGAGTTACTACATGTGTTCAGCTGTTTCTCGTGGGATGCACGCATACTATGTTGAAGAAATGGGGGACTAACACCCCTTCGTTTGCCAGTAAGCAGAGCAGACAAAATGTGCCCAGAGGAGGGAACGACAGTTTGAACTCAACATTGCGATCCGCCGGGTATGTCAACAAGTAGCATACTATGTATGTAGCACGGCGACAGCGGGGTCAGCATGATGACTTGTCGAGGGTAAACATCAAGCTCAGGTTTGGATGGATGTATCTCATCTGTGGGAGGTCAGTGAGGGGCGGGGGCACACGTGTGAGTCTGTCAATACAATAGCTGATACAAATTCATCTGTTGGTGTAGCTGCATTTTTTAGATTACACTGGCACATGGGATGTGTCTTACCATTGAGAATGGCATGAACTTCCTGAGTGCATTGCAAGGGAGCATGCCCCACCTGCAGAACTATGTCTTCAGGTGCAGTAGTGTTCTGTGTATGTCATGTGTTGGAGCCACCGTGCACCCTATGGGTGTGTTGCATCAATCCAGAGGAACTTTTGAGTATCCGAGGGCAAAGAGGACACAAAAATTCTGCTTGTGTCACAGGGAACATGGAGTCAACTAGAAGATGTACCTTGAGTATTCAGCCCTACAGCATAAACCAATAAAGGTCAACCATGTTCAAACTTTGCTACTTACCATTGTCACCCCAAAAAAACAACAACACTCATTTCACTCCTCTAAGAGGATTCTCATTCTTATACCAGTCATTCCTTTAATCTCATTAATCTCATATGCCAGTCAGAACTCAGGAGAAGAACAAAACTGCTCACCCAGGTCAACATCAGCAAACAAGCCCCCCCCTGCACAATGCTTACACAAGCTTGCACAGAGTCACAGATCCCACAGGAAGGTACCTACTATTACAGAGTTTGGTAGGGTTACATAGCCAATTAATCCTGTACAATACAGTAGCTAGGCTTCACAGCTGCTTCATCAGCAAAAAGTGTCCTGCCAAAATAGCTGTCAGCCAGGATACAATAGTATAGACTCCCATAGTATACATAGTTCATTCTGCACAATATATAGTATAGGTAGATATCCCAAAGCTCTGTGGTCCACATACACCTACATGGGCTATGAAATTCATAAGGACCAGCCTGGTCATTGTCAGACTTTTCAGGTCTCTAAGCCAGCCAGT
>JAYMGJ010000775.1:0-37261 GCA_037178675.1 Scleroderma bovista | reverse complement strand
ATAGGGTTACTGATCCAAAATCAATGGTCATATTTGAGGTGCAGCTGGAAAAAGGTATTTACTTGCTTGGCTGATTTCAAACCAATTTGACGTATTATAATGCCAGCTCAAACAACCAAGTCGATTGAAATGGATATTATAAGTAATCAGGGACCGGATGGTCATATGCGTGGGGTGGAAACATGGATGGCAAGGGTATTGAAAGCCGAGGAATCACAAATTATATTGGCCATAGATGTCCACCACATTCATGCAAGGGCAGTGGAAACACAAAGGTTGTCTATTGCCCGCTGGCAGGACCGCCTGCAGATGCAAATTGATCGGCTCTGTGAATCAGCTTCCCAATTTCTAGGTGAAGATTGGAATGAGGACATCTCGGATAATCTCATTTCCACAACGGACATCAATGAAGTTGATGGTGAAGATGTATTTTCAGACACATTCCACCCACAAGATCCCAACTACTTGGATGCTGTTGTACTGCCCTTGCCGTCGTACCTGGGGATGCAGCAAGCCGATAGGTTGGGGCTTTTTACCATGGTGGATCAGGAGTTACGATTGAGGGAAGGTCAGGCCAATGATGCTCTACATGAACTAAGGGTTTCGCTGGCACACAAGGCAGTCATCTTCTGGACCGATGTCAGACATGCCGGGACATACAATATGACTACGAGGGCCTGGGGGAAGGTGGGTAGTGCTGATGTGAAGGTGCAGCGGCATGCGGCAATATATTGTCGGTGCTGGAAACAAATGATAGCATTGAATGCAGGCGGCAACACATTGAACCAATACAAAATGTTGAGGAAAGAAGACCTAAAGATCATTGCAACCATTGCCGACCCAAATGCAAGGGGTCATAGGGATGACACTTTGGCCTGGTTTTGGACAATGGATGTGCCATGGGATACAGAGGTCAATGATTGGATGTCTGAATGTAAGATGATTGCTCCTTATGTTAACACCAGCTGACATGTATAGTTTACCGGGTGCATTGGTTGAGGGCGAAAGCATTGCGAGACAGGTGGGACGAAGAGGTAAAACTATTGACATGTGAAGCCACCTGGACAAGACAATTTCTTTCATATAGGGAAACACTTTGGAGAGATCAAAAGGAGGAGGCTAATATGAGCGGAGAGATGGGGAGAGCATGCTATGCAGCAAAGCAATGTCAAATGTATGGTAGACTTGGTTGTGTATGATTGGCATTGACCATCAGCATCAAATACCGCTATATGGTATGCAAAGAGGACATATTTGAAATGGATCATCGAGTGGCTGTTAGTGGAAAAAACAAGGTGCAACTGCAAGGTATTTATGGGGTGCATACCTTGGAATGAATGGATGATGGAATGGGAGGGTCATGGACAGTGGCACGTAGATTGGCTGGTAGCTGGAATGGAAAAGCAATGCACCAGAAGCAATTGAATGCCATGCATGCACACCCTTCGGCCAATGTGTAAATATAAATCAGCCAAGGGAAGAGGTGCAATCATGGGCCTACCGGCTGTGGTCCTCGTAGTTCCATGACTGCTGGCATTGATAACAATCAACTACCGCAGCTAGAAACCATTGTGTGCCGGTGCAACAGCTGGCTATAACCTATGTGCCATAGTTCACTGCATCAATCATGCGGTTGTGTAGCGGCGTGTCAGGATGCTTCCAGCAGTGTGTGCCGCAATGATGATGATGCTGAATTGTTGATTGTGCCGCCATGTTGACTGTGCCAGAATGATGAATGTGCTGAACGGTTGATTGTGAACAGTTACCTGTTGACCAGCAACTTGCAATTTTTCTCAACTGTATTGGCCACTATGGAAATGGTGTCACCCCAGATGACATTGCTTTGTGGGGAGGTGTCAGCATTGGAATGGTCTTCAACTGTACACACCGAGTGATGGTCGCCATCCTTTCGTTGCATGACCAGTTCATCTATATTCCATTGGCACAATCTGATCAGATGAGGCGAGCACGAACGTATGCAGAGGCACGCACCTGTTCTGCATGGAGGAATGGTGTATTTGCAGCAGATGGGACTGCGATTCCTTTGTTCGCGAAGCCTGGCCTGTTTGGGGAAACGTTCTTTGACCGCAAGTCTAATTATTCTCTAAATTGTCAGGTATGCACAATAAGCATCTACATGATGGAAGTACTCACACTCGTTAGCTTGTAATCATGCCACATAATTTGATGATAGTTGATTATGCACTTGGGCAGCCAGGAAGCGTCCACGATTCATATGCCTTCCAGGGGACGCAAATGGTGGAAGATCCCACTGGATATGGGCAGATACGGCATACCCATCAGAGAAGTGGTGTGTAGTGCCGTTCAAGAAGCCAAGGGGGGGAAACCTAACAAGGCAGCAGAACACATATAACAGATATGTGTCCAAGGTACGCACCAAAGTGAATGCATCATTACTAGGTGGATGCAAGATTCTGGATAGGTCCGCTGTCACGCACCAAACAGGTTTGGTACAGTGAACATGGAAGATAACACCTATATTGAATGATCCTTATGTGAAGGATAAGCACGACGGACCCTCATCATAGCCATCTATCGCACAAGAAGACTATCCTGATGCGAGAGATGAATGCCAATGCAGACAGTCATCTATCACACGAGAACCGCCAAGAAGCAGAAGAAACTGAAGGAATAATGTCAATTGTGGTATGAGAAAGGAATGCACACGTCTGCAGTCCAACTCCCATACCAGAATGATCAAAGAAGCCAAAGAATTGAAGGAGAAACAAAGGAGAAAGAGAAGAAATGATTTTTAGCACCCAAATGTCATTTTAGGCGCCCAGTGCTGGCATTCCAATATTTTGAATAGCTCCATCGTTTCTGAAGCTATCAGGCACGTGACTATACTGTCAGAGAGCCTAGAATGTGGTCTATCTGCCTCTCAAGTTCCGACGCAAATCCGTTCATTTCCCACGGAGATATTCCCCCCGCAATCCAGATGTTCGCTTCATCGCTCACTATGGAGTCTGTATTTTCTCTGGATCATTTCTCCGCTATTGCTGCAGATCTCCACTATGTCCTGCTCTTAGGACAGCATCTCCCAGAGTTCCCGTGCACTGCCTGGCACATATCTTCCCAGCCTGCTCCCTCAGTCCCTCTCGTTCTCGGTCAGCGTGTTCTCTTCATCAGTCCTGCGTCAAGGACGTACTTTGGTCATCTTAGGTCTATTGTCAAGCTTGAGAAGTCTTCTCTGGTCGTCTCTGTGTCCCCTGAGCCCTCAGCCTATGGTCCCTTCCTCCCAGATACTTGCCATGTCCATCTTCCTCTGTCATTTGTCTCACTTCCCTGGATGCGTCGAATTCAATACTCTATCCGCTTCCCTACTTTCAGATGACGTCCCCCAGCACCATGACAGTTATTCCCCCACTTTATAGTGCTATTAGGAAGAAGAACCCTCTCTTGTTCTTTCCCAGAAGAGAGCTTGTCAAGGGAGCCCATGGTTGCGCTTCAGCGGCGCTAGAACACATGCACTATACCTTAGTGTATGCTGACCCCCCAAAAAGACCTCTGGACCCCTGGTACCCTTCTTGTGGCTGTTTTGTCTCGGATCAATCCCCCTATTTATCTCAGATCTTCCCCATTGTTGTCCCATCAAATTCCTGATGGTACACAGCCCCCCATCAAACTTCTTAGGCTGTGCATCAATGACTCCTTCTGCTGTGCAGTGACTCATCCCTTGCTTACTGATGCTCTCTTGTCATCAGTATTACTCTATCCCTTTCGCATTTTTGCTTACTCATTCCTTTACTCAGCAGCTTATTCATGCTTCCTATGCTTACTCATTCCTGCTTATCCCTTGCTTACTGATCGCTTACAAACCCCTTACAAAGCTCTTACCAATCCCTTACCAATCCTTGACAAATTCTGCTTACTCCCTTCTCTTTTTGTACTTTAATGCTGTGCCCCCCCATGTATTTAAACCCCTGGGCTCAGCCCAGTGAAAAGACCCAAATTGCACGAAATTATCCCTCTCTCAGACTCTCTCAGTCAGTATCCCCTCAGTTCTTTGAGTCTTGTAGGCTTCAGTGAAGGTCTAAAGGCTCTGATATCTCAAGTTTATTCAGTCTATTCAAGTCCAAGTGTTTCTCTAGGCTCAAGCGGAGTCTAGCCAGTCAATCCTTCATCTCTCATTGCTTCTGGACGTCAGGAGCCCCCTTGTCCCCTTGCTGCACCCATCTCTAGGTGTAGTATTGCTGTTTCAGTCTCAGTCAACCCAATCCCCGCTTTGACACTTCCTAGGCTTTAGGAAGAGTCCAGACCCCTATCCCCTTCGTCTTCTATTACTCCTGTACCCCAGGAGTATCCTGTATCACCATCTGCATCACCCTGTTGGTGTAGATCCCCTTCCCCCCTCCTCAGCACATCCTCTCTGGACACCACGGAGGTAAACCACCACTCGCACATATTCGTTGTCCTTTGTTGGTGTTGTGTTTGGGTTATTACTCCGACCCAAATCCACACTTTGACTCACACCGGTTCAATGTTCCGGCCAGATAATCCTTATATTCCAGCATTGTAACCATGAATCCCATTCTGTCCATGAGCCAAACTTCATTAGCTGAATTCTTTGGCCGCATATGCTCAGCCTTGAAGTTTCCATCCATCACGATGGTCCTAGAATATTTCCACCTATATCGCGCAGCTGCTCAATAAGTACAAGTAAAAATAAAACATTACTTACTCCGAGAGGTCTACATCTTCACTGGATGGAATGTTTACTCCTGGTTGTGGGCATGCCAGACAGAACAACACCAATTCCCCCCTCTTGGGATCAGGAGACCCTGGATGAAAACCTTGCCATTTCAACAGCTTCAACAGCCTCCACATCCTCGACACCCTGAGTAGCTCTCTGTATCTGTTCTTGGATCAGTGTTGGTGGTGTCATCGGGTCCTTAATATCATGCGTTGAACTCACCAGTACAAGGCCGGGAAATGCATTGGATGTGACTCGCCGAAGCTTGCTGTAATAATTCATGCCAGATGTGCCGCACTCCACATTATCCATAATGAAGTCATCCAATACTTGGAAGGTGAATACAGTCCTAGGTTCCTTTGTAGTTGCCGGGAAGAGTCCTGCTTTGACCAACTGCAGATGTGAAGCTCCTGCATCTGGACAGTTACAATACCTCACATCGCAAAAATGTACCCCAGATGTATGCACTACAATCAGGCAAGACCTGTCCGTTCCTCCAGAAAGATGATGGGGTCTTGGTTGGTCCTGAATATCCTCCCATTCATCCTCAACATCACCAGCAATGTCCTCACCATCCATCCCGCCATTCGGACACGGATCCCCACCATGGCCAAGGTGTACCACCAACCCAGCCTTCTAAATGAGTTGTTGCTGTATGCCAAGTAGAATTTGTGACTCACCAGTTGTAATGATGATTCCTCAAAGAATGTACCATTCCATTGGTCCACCCGGTGGAAGGGCCACAACTTGTGTTCCTTTCTGCAACAGGAACTGCAGAGCAAGGGCCGGTGGATGCATTCGGCACATCTGTATGTGCCATCTCCTTGACACAACATGCAGACCCTTGGGTGAGGGGGTGCTTCCATGTCCAGAAGGACCTGGAGGTACCTCTGCTTGTATGGCAACCATGCCAATAAGTAACTGTCCTATTATGCCTTCAGGAAGGACATGGCAAGTGCAGGATCGGAATAAATCACACACCTGATTCTTTGACACACCTGTTCTCTTTCGGGGTGGAAGATCATCCATGGAAAGGTATGGCTGGCCATCATCTGGAAACAGTTGGGATTGTTCTAATCCTATAGATGCTGACTGGGTTGGAGTGTCATTCGAAGGAGCTTTTCCATGACGGGCCTTCTTTCGGGGAGTTGCCTTCACCATCTTATCAATAGATCCCCTCCTTGATTTGAATGCCTGCCATGTTACATGGACCACCGGAGTAGAGCTACCAGCAGGTTGTATCTTGGACTTTGCCATGAGTGGTATCTGATGAGGAAATCCCTGCGCAAAGTCTCCCACATTGTATCTCACTGAAGCCTCATTGAAACAGCACGGACAGTGATCGGAATGGGATCTGTGGATCTGCCGATTTGGATCTAGCTTTTCTAATATGGACTTGAAGATCAGGCACCAATGCAAAATCCCATATATGGTGGCCGCTACTGCATTAGATCCGCAGTTAACGTCCGGAAATAGCATCTTAGCTGCCGAACAACATAGCCAGCCTCAGAAGTAGCTAGCTCAGCAATGGATTATCCAAAAGAAGGCAGCAGGGAGGAACTGAACACTAATTGACATGGGAGAAACAATGGCTTGCAAATCCTTCAACAAAGTGTCGGGGACTTTTCTAGCACAGCACCACTCAAAAAATATCTGAGTCTACTCAACATACAGCATGGCCCGCAATCATTCCTCCAGCAGATCTATGGAGAATCCTGATACAGAAGATGAGCAAGACCATTCTTCTGACTCGTTGGGCCCAGAGGCACCGCAAAATGTGGTAAAAACCAAACTCCAGGATGATGAGGTCAAGGTCCTTGAGGAAGCCTTGGAAGACTGGAAGGCAGCTGACAGCAACCAAAGGAAAAGTATGAAGAGTGCCATGAAGGCAAAAATCAAGAATCTCCCTGCCAATAGCACACTCAAAGGACACGAATGGGAGAAAAAAAAAGTGTGCCCCATTTCCATAACTTCACATGGACTACTGATGCATCAGTGATATCAGGCAATTAAAAATTGGTTGTATAACCACAGCTGAGCCCGTGCCCGAAAGGCCCTAGTAAAGTATGGACGTAGGTGGACTGCCAGATCAGTTGTGATGAAGCCGAATTCGAACAGGCCGGAATTGCCCAAGGAAGCACAAGCATGATTAAAGGCTACCAAAAGGTGGTAGGATGCATCATGGGGAAGCTCACCCAGGAGGAAAGGGATGCTGCGGCAAAGCAGGCTGATGAATGGAACGAGGAGCAGCCACCGGCAGAGGTCCAGGCCGAGTAAGTTTGACATGTTATCTCGACAATTATTCATCTGCAAACAGAATGGCCGAGACAAAAAGTTGACAATATGTCAAACAGTTTGCGCAGGAAATGTGGTGGCAGTGTGGGATGCAGGTGGTTGTGATGGCGGCATGGAAGGGCTGGAATGGTCAGCCCATGATGGGAATGTATGTCACTTCTCACTTGTGGTATTTGTATACTCACATTCACAGGCATGACTTTAATTCGGCATTGGGAAAAGGGAAGACCTTTGCTGATTGGGACGACATCAAGCACCACTGGGATGCCTATGCACAGCAGGCCATAGGAGGGGAAGAACACAATGATAGCAATGATGATGCCGGACCAACGATCTGCTGGAAGAAAGGGCAGAAGAGGCTGCAAACTGTCTTACCAACAGCGGAAGATGGCACACCAATGATTCCGATCATCCTTGATATGCAAGCATTGGAGAGAAAGGATATAATGAGGACCTTTGTGACATGGCATTACCGTAAGTTCTGCCTTGTAAATGGACAGAGAATTGACCCCTTGCCGCAGGCAAGGCATGCGGCAAGGCAAGTGCCAGTGTTCCTTGGGCTGCCATCCATGCAAAGACCAGTATCTACATATCATCTGGATATCTGCCGCGGCATTGGGAGTTCAAAGAGCCGACCCGGCTCACAAATCAGGAGGTTACCAAGGTACTGGAATTCTGGCGGGACAGGCAAGTGACAGATCCGGAAGATGTACTGACATTTCGCAAATGGAGAGATATGGATGGTGGATTACAAGATCCAGTATCAGATGGTGAGGACTCAGCGGCCGGAATGATAAGTGGAGAACAGCCACCCCTGAAAGGTTAGCTCTCAATACTTTTATCAACTTGTTTTGACTGGTTCAAAGAACATGCGGCACGGGATGTGGAACTTGCAAGCAGTCGGAAGAGACAGCACACAATTGGTATGGATCTTTCAAACCTGTTATGCAACCATTGATGTGCATAAAAGAAGAGGCCCCAGAGGAGAGGGAGTCCAGTGCAACAAACAAAAACCGATGCCGGTCAAACCGGGATGATGGTACATCCCATACTTATTCCAAGTATTTCATCCTCCTATATTTGGAACATCCCTGTCAGCAAGCCATACAACACCCATTGAACAGCCTGGTCAGTTCCTTTGAATATTTTTGTTGTCAGAATATGAAGTTTATATATAGAGGATGACTCAGATGGACATAATGCAAGATCATCTAAGGAAAATGGTGCGTGGTGGTTGGTTTTGTTATGCTGGTGGGATGATCTTAACAAAGAGCCTATCAGCGGCACTGACAGCACGGCAGCCGGCCAAACCTAAACAGCAAGGTGAGTATCAGTCCCAATTACTTGGAAATGGCATTTATTCTCATATAAGAAAAAGCACATATAGATCCCGGCAACATCATGGCTAATGGACCAATGAAGCCAAAGCCCCGGGTTAAAAAGAACACAGCTGATGCGCCGGTGGAATGTAAGTCTGCCTATTTCAATATCCATTGAGCAATTCCAACAAATGATAGTTGATAAATTAACTATGGCTTCCATTGGCAACACAAATGGGATGGAGGCTGGTCAATCAGGGGATGATGATGCCACACACTCTGGAGGCAAGGGCAAGCGGGCTGCCAGCACACGCTGGATTGCCAGGGAGCAACGTGTCAATGCCATTGCCAGACCTAGTCAACCGGAACGGCAAAGAAAGCGGCCAAAGTGGCCAGATGCCGATGTCCCCACACCCAGCCCAAAGAGATGCCGCAGATAATATACTTGTAGAATAATGCTATTGTCAAATCTGCCATGTCTTGTGCCGAAAGATTTGATTGCCACACTACTGTAACAAAACTACAGCTTGGAGGGATCTAATACTACCACATCCTCAGGGTGATTGGACTCAATTATGTCACCATTCTCGCCGAGTCGGGCTGACCTAGCCAACATATCCTGCACATTTGCCAACATTGCTCTCTGGCACATTTCTGATCTCCACAGCCTGGCGGTGTCGAGCAAGGTATTTGCGTAATGAATGTAGGCCGCGATCATAGGGTGGTCAAGGCCAGCATCAAGTGGGAGTAGGTTGGGCAAGTGCCTAGGAGGGACAGATGTAGCGACTTCCCTTGCAGAGGCCACTAGATGACAACTGATCAACTGATACTATGGATCAAGCCCAAGAGAGACTTACATGAAAGCGCATCACTCATGAATGGATCCAAATGCTCATGCAATGCGTTAATCCTGTCCACCATTTCAAAATAATCCACTGGATGATTGTTAAATACACATAATTCCTGCAGTAATACTGACTTACCATCCTCTGCATGCACGTGTTCCTGGAATTGTGCATGCAATCCAGATGCAGCCTCAGGAGATGATTCTGCCTCCATTGGGGAGGTGGGAATCCGCTGGCTTGATGCCGGGCTAGTGTCAAAACCGGTTCTCCTCGACGATCTTACTAGGAGGTCCAGGGGTGCAGGGAACTAATGAGGAGGTAAGTCCTGACACTAGTATGTGCTACTTAGTGCAGAGAGTCAAGTCCGGGTCATATGGACGAAGTCCGGGCGCTGGAGGAGCACTGGAAGTAAGTCCGGGTTTTGCGGAGTTAGTCCGGACCGTGGGAAAGTGGACCGGAGTAAAGCGCAGTTTGTCCGGATGAAGGACATCCCAGAGGTGGGATAAGTCCTGAGAGGTCTAGCGTCGAGTCTGGGACAGAGGTGGCTTTTGCCCTCGTGCAAGTAGGAGACTTGCTAGGATCGGACATAGGACCAAGGGGACGAGATAGGACAGAGGCCGGAGTTGGCCGGAGTTCAGGAGTTCAGATGAACAGATGGATTAGGAGAGCATAATGGGTAGTACAGAGTGGGGAGTATCTTAGTCGAGATTTGATCTAAGGACTACTAGGCCGGAGTATGGTAGTTTATATAGTAATGAAACTAAGGTGAGTATATACGGTGACAAGTAAACACCTTAATGTCGAGACAAGGGATGGAGCAGAAGCAGACAGGAAAATAAACCAGGTACAAGAAAATAAAGCAGGGACAGGAAAATAAACCGGAGCGGAAGCAGACACGGGGAACTAGAGTTACAGGGACGACGGAGGAAAAGCAGGGACAAGGGAACTAGGTCGGAAGAGGACAGGTAAGGGTCAGAGGTGGACTTAACTAATGTTAAGTCCGGAGCGATGTCCAGGACCGGAGGAAGTGGGACCGGAGGAAGTGGAACCGGAGGAAGTGCACGACCGGAGGAAGTGCACGACCGGAGGAAGTGCAAGAGCGGAGGGAGTGTACGAGCGGAGGGAGTGTGCGAGTGGAGGAAGGGCGGAGTAGCCGGAGGAAGGTCCGGAGTTGGACATGGAAATGTCCTAAGCCTTTGGTGGACCTGACAGAGGAAGTGGAGCAGGAGCAGGAGCAGAACTGAGCCGGAGTTGGATGTACCAGCCGGAGTTGGGCTACGTTGCAGACAAGGCTAAGGGAGTGGCCGGACTGAAACCGGAGTAGCGACTAGTGGTAGGTACAGGTCCGACACGGAGGAGTTAGACCGCGGATCTGTCTGTAGGAAGACAGGGGTTAGTCCTGAGGCGGAGATGGACGTAGTGACCGGAGTTGAGCTGGAGTGCAGCTATAGGGCTGGAGATGGCCGGACTAGATCCGGAGTTGCATCTATGCCTAAGGAGAGGTCAGGCGGGCCATGGTTAGACCGGAGTTGCGACTGGAAAAGTATGGATATGACAGCTAGATAGTGATGCCGAACTGGATGGCGATGCCAGGCTGGATGGTGGTGCAGGGACTGAGGATGCCGGCATTGATGGGGATGATGTCCCAATACGTGGCACCTGCACTGGAGATGGCGGGATCCATGCGGCCGTCGTGGGGGATGGTGACGGTGGCATCCATGCTTGCAGTTGGGTGCCTTGGGATGATGGCCGAACCGATGGAGTAGCTGGCATTGCTGCCAGGGGTGGCATTGAAGCCTGCGACCAAATGGTGAGAGTAGACGGCACATTGGATGGACCTGCAGCGATTGGAGGAGATGGTGGCATCCAAGCCTGGGATGTATTTGTGGGGGTTGCTGCACGCATCTTGTGCGCTGAGGGGCCAGGAAGGTTGATCGGATCTGATTGCGAGGGTGGGATCCTCGCTTCACCTGTGCGCATCCCATGGCGTGGGGGAGAGGGTGGTATCCAGTCCATGCTTGATGGCAGCCGTTTGTTGACAATGGATGGAGGCGGGTGCCACACTGGCAGTGCAGGAATGGCTGATAACGATGTCATGCAGATTAGCTCAGAGGAGGGAAATTACTCACTCAATTTCTGCGGACTTCTGCTATCAAATCTGACAGACTTAGGTGGCATGGCGGTAGCAAAGACGCAAGTTGACAAGATGGAATTGATGTGGAATGGAAATGACAATTGAACAATTATATAATAATGGTTTCCATGTATAGTTCATCTATCTCACCACTGCCAGAAAGATTGGCATAGTTATGTAGTGCCGATAGTGTGTTGTGCCAATGGTGTGTTGTGCCAATGGTGTGTTCTGCCGAGGCTATGCAAGTGCCTTTGTTATACAAGTGCTGATGGTATTCCACTGTATGTCATGCTGCTGACCAATGGAGTGCTGTGCCGGATGTATGTAGTGCTGATTATATGTGCCAATTAGAGTATGTTGCCCTTATCAATACTCAATGCCGCTGATTGTATTGCAAAATGTATGTGGTGCTCCTGCTGTGTGCTGATTGTATACAGTAAAGGAGTGCTGTGCCGCAGGTATGTAGTGCTGATTGTATGTTCTCCCCCATGTATGTTCTGCCGATCTTTGTTGTGCCGATAGTGTGCCGATTACTTAATGCCGCCATCCACGGCAACTATAGATACTCTGGCAATTTATGTATATTGGTAACATTGAAATTACTCCAGAGGTAAATCTTGTTGTGCCGATTCTATGTAGAGCCAATTCTATATCTGCTGATGGTCTGTTGTGCTGATAGTGTGATGTGCCGATAGTATGTTGTGCCGATAGTGTGCTCTGCCGATACCCTGTTGTGCCGATATTATGTGATGCCGATAGTATGTTGTGCTGTGCTGATAGTTTCTTGTGCCAATGTTATGCAAGTGCTGACGGTGTGTTGCAGTGGCATGGATGTAATGCCGCCGGTGGTTGTGCTGATTGTATGTGCCAATGCAATGCCAAGTGGATGGTCTCCCTTGTATGTTCTGCTGATTGTGTGTTGTGCCAACAGTGGATTAAAGTATGTTGGTCCTTCAAATACTTGATGCCACCATACATGGCAATTATAGTTACATCTGCAGGACATATCTAGCCTGCTCTTGGTATTCATGTATATCAGTAACATTGAAAAATTACACGGGTAAATCTCGCATGTGCCGGCAACATATTGGCAATGAGTTCATGGCTGTGGTTGAGACCATTACTGGCATGTCTCTGACAGAGTTCTCAGGCTGTGTCAATGATTCACAAGGACAAATCTACATGCATGAATATACTTTACAATGCGATGTATATGGTATACATGGAATATGAAGCAGAAATTGTACAAAAGACATAGGTATGAAAAAAGAAAATTAGTCCGTTTGCATTTGCACACCGGCATCATGCCTGCCATCGGCATTGGAACTCCCAATCTCCATATCGGATGCCGGTGTCCCAATACCTCCATCTTCCGGTGGGCTGACCTCGATTGCCAGAATATTGCCGGTCTCCATTGTTGTGGCTGCTTCATCATTCACTGCTGTGTCAACAACACAATTTTGTGATCAGCAACACATGGCTTGGTAATTGACAGACTTACCTTGTGGTGGGGCCCAGTCATAGCTATCACTGGTTGGCTTGCTGGCACCCCTTTCATCGACCAAGCCTGGAGTTGCCACCTCAAGACTTGACGCATTGTTGCGGAGCGCAACCTGCATACCATGCGTGCTGGTCGGCTCGCTCAACCCCTGCTGGGACAGATTGCCAGACGATGCCATTTCTTCCAGCATCGTAGTACGTGCTAGTGCCAATGGGCTTGGCAGACTGGGGTGAGCAAGGTGAGCAACCTCGGCACAAGTTGATTCCGATGCTGGCTGTCTCGATGCGACTCCCTGCCGTGATGCCGGACGTTGAAGATGTGATGGTGTCAGGAACATCTGTTCCCGCATGGCTTCAACCAGCTGCCGTAAGCTTGCTACTTCTCCAAGGGTGACGGCCAGCCTGGCATCTGCTTCGTCCACCTTTCGTTCCGTTTCGGCCTGCTTTTCCCTCAAACGGACAATCTCCTCCTCGACATCTTGTACATTTGACGTATTTGTACTGTCTCCTGGTGTTGTTGGAGGGTTCGTGCCACTGCCGGCAGCCATTGATGATGGACTTGCCATCCTTGATGTCTTCCCTAGCCATGCTGGAGTATCAATTAGTACCCCATCAAAAACTGGATGGAATATGGATAGAAATAATATTAAATGGTTTGAATAATGAATGACTTACTCTGTTTTGTGGGTGGATTGGCTGGTGCCAGGGTCTGGTGTTTGCGTTTTGAATGCTGTGACTTTCCAGGGTTGAGTGTTGAAGGCACAGATGGTGAGCACTGACGTGGTGCAGGTTTCCTCGGGGCTTGTGAACGTGACCTTGACCTCGCCCTGACTGCTGTCATCATGCTGCATGCAATCTTGCTGCAGCAACATTGCCAGCAAGCGTGGCCTGGGTTTGCCGCACACCGTCAATCCCGTGGGCGCACTTGATGCAGCGATCCTTGTCATCCACCCACTCATAGCCTTGCTCTGGCTTCTGCATGTCGTGAACGTTTGGCCTTGGTTTCTTTGGCCATGGTTCTGATGAGCCTGGTTCATCGTCACCCTCGCTGTTGATTGTCGCAACCAATTGGGCACGCTTCCTCGGCTTGTGGCTGTGACTGTGGCCCCTAGGCACTTCATTGTCCTCAATGGGACGGCTCTCTGCTGGCACTGCTTGTGAGTCCTCAATTTCCATGGGCTCACCTACTTGGCCACGACTGCTTTGCCCTTCCATCTCCTTTACCCCCGATGGGCCTGCCACTGCATTGTTCCCTGCCAGCTCTACCACTCTCCTCTTTCCCTTGTCCACCTTCTTCTGCGGCTTGCCTAGTTGGAACCAGGGATGGTCCCGGATATCGTGATCTGTGGTGTTAACAATGTCTGGAAAGTGAGGCCACTTCCCTGTCGACAGGATCACGTCTGGCGCCTCCATAAACTGGTCAGCAGCGATGATGATGGTGGGGATAATGAATCCTGCAGGTAAGTCCTGCAGGACATTCTCGACCTGACGCTATCATATCCTAATCAGTGAGTTGATTGATTGCAGATAGATTTGCCACGCACCACCTCGGCCCAGATAGTTGACACTGCTTCCGACCATACACCCTTCTCCTGTGTGCTTCTCAAGCCATCAATCCGGCCTTGAATTATTTCAACAGACTGGGCAATGACTTCTTCTGCAGTGAGGGACATAGCCGCTGACACGTCTTCTCAAACAGATGAGGCAGACACGAAATGAGAACTTTCTGAGGTGGCCATTGAGATGGTAAGGATGGGGAAATGGTATAGCAGTGGTTGAGAGGAAGAACTGGGTCCGATTGCCATGCGGCCTGGAGAATGTTCAACATATTATATAAGCTTTTCACACCACAACATGTTTGCATTGTGGTCACACACCCAAGTGGACTAAATCAAATATAGGTTAATTATTCAGCCACAAGTCCGACCAATCATTGTCTGGACAATTTGGCTAATGAACCACTGCTGCATTTCATATTGCATGATGGCTGTGTTTCTATTGCTTGTGATTGGCTGTCACAGTGCATTGTGCCATCAGAATAATAAGGGATCTCAGATCGGCATTATGGTTGGGCTTTGCAGTCACCTTATTTTGGAATGTTTCTATCCTGTGGCATGTGATCTGACATATTTGCTAGGGAGCCTTAGTTATAGAAGAGAGTGATTTCAAAGTGAGTGGCCCACCAGTGCCAGCTCATCTAGCACTGCCGTCTCTCGGGGAATAATCAATGCGGCATGTATTAACACAGCCCCAGCTTGAGAAAGGAATCAATGCTGCATGTCCATCATTGTGGCACTTATTCATACAGCCAACACAGCCTGGCTGCCCACCAGCCAGTATGTCAGTGGCAAATGCTGGTTGCCACAATACCATGCCATCACTGCCACTCGGCACGATCATTCCTGAATTGCTGCACATGCAAGCCACACGGCTATTACTCCAGCACAGCGTGTTTGTGATTCTCGGCAAGGTATTGCCGCACCCGGTGATAGCTGCCCGGCCATTACTAGTATTTATGTTGTGTCATTCGTGTAATGCCACAATTCATTATGCCGATGGTAGATTGCCGATAACATGTTGTGCCATTGTTGTGTTCTGCCGACTGTGTATTCTGCCGACTGTTGCCTTCTGCCGACAGTTGTGTTCTGCCGACTGTGTGTTCTGCCGACATTTTTGCCGACAGTTGTATTCTGCCGACAGTTTTGCCGAAAGTCCTATTTTGCCAATAGTGTGTTCTGCCGACTGTGTATTCTGCCGACTGTGTATTCTGCCGACTGTTGTATTCTGCCGACTGTTGTATTCTGCCGACTGTTGTATTCTGCCGACTGTTGTGTTCTGCTGACTGTGTGTTCTGCCGATAATGTGTTCTGCCAATGCCATGTAGTGCCAATTGAGTCGTGCCGCACCCTGGCTTAGCGTTACTTTAGAGAAGACCTGATGCCCGGCCCTACACTTATACAAGGGATATAGTTCAAAGGGCCTGCTGTATATACTGGGACACCAAATGTATGGCCGATCATACTGAAGGGGAAGCATATCATATTGTTGCCATGTGCCTGGACTATACAGATGAAACTGGCTCCAGGGCCTACTCATAGTCATGGGACACCAATCTCATGGCTAGCTATTCTCAAACATCAGCAAAACAGCACTTTTGAGCTACAGACACTACAGACCACATGACTTGTGTAGACCCATCAACTCTGTACAACTCTGTAAATTCCTAACTACTGACACTATTGCTACACCTTTACTACACTTTTGACTACACTTTTTTGTACACTTTAACTACACTTTTTTACTACGCTTTTACTCCGCTTTTTTGTACATTTTTACTACACTTTTGACTACACTTCTTTATACACTTTGACTACACTTTTACTACGCTTTTTTGTACACTTTTACTACACTTTTTACTACACTTTTTGGTACACTTTGACTACACTTTTGACTACACTTTTACTACGCTTTTTTGTACACTTTCACTACACTTTTTTGTACACTTTCACTTTTTGTACACTTTTGACTACACTTTTACTACACTTTTACTACACTTTTTTGTACACCTTTACTACACCTTTGACTACACTTTACTATGCTTTTTTGTACACTTTTACTACACTTTTTTGTACATTTTTACTATGCTTTTTACTACACTTTTTTGTACACCTTTACTACACTTTTTTGTACACCTTTACTACGCTTTTTTGTACACCTTTACTACACTTTTTTGTACACTTTTACTACACTTTTTTGTACACTTTTACTACACTTTCTGTACACCTCTAATTACACTTTGACTACACTTTTGACTACATGTTTTACTACACTTTGGGGTGCACTTGTTAACCCAGTCACAGTTATGCTACTTAACCTAATCATGACTACCCTTCTTAATGTAACCATGACTACACTACTCAATCTAATCAATTTACAAAAAGTGTAGTCAAAAAGTGTACAAAAAAGTGTAGTAGAAGTGTGTAAAAAAGTGTAATAAAAGTGTAGTCAAAGTGTAGTCAAAAGTGTAGTCAAAGTGTAGTCAAAAGTGTAGTCAAAGTGTACAAAAAAGCATAGTAAAAGCATAGTAAGAGTGTAGTCAAAAGTGTAGTAAAAGTGTAGTGAAAGTGTAGTCAAAAGTGTAGTAAAAGTGTACAAAAAAGTGTAGTAAAAGTGTAGTCAAAGTGTAGTCAAAAGTGTAGTCAAAGTGTACAAAAAAGCGTAGTAAAAGTGTAGTAAAAGTGTAGTAAAAGTGTACAAAAAAGTGTAGTAAAAGTGTAGTCAAAAGTGTAGTGAAAGTGTAGTGAAAGTGTAGTCAAAAGTGTAGTGAAAGTGTACAAAACAGTGTAGTAAAAGTGTAGTAAAAGTGTAGTAAAAAGTGTAGTAAAAGTGTACAAAAAAGCGTAGTAAAAGTGTTGTCAAAGTGTAGTAAAATGTGTACAAAAAATGTGTAGTGTTTGTATTGTAGTGTTGATTACCAAAAATGCGTAGTAGTTCTGCTGTGTTTGTGTTGTAGTGTTGATTGCCAAAAATGTGTAGCATCAATTAGGAAATGTTGTGTAGTATTTGTGTTGTAGTTTTGATTACCAAAAATGCGTAGTAGTTGTGTAGTGTTTGTGTTGTAGTGCTGATTACCAAAAATGTGTAGTATCAATTAGGATGTGTTGTGTAGTGTTTTTAGTGTAGTGTTGATTACCAAAAATGCGTAGTAATTGTGTTGTGTTTGTATTGTAGTGTTGATTACCAAAAATGAGTAGTGTCAACTAGGAAGTGTGGTGTAGTGTTGGTGATGTAGTGCTGATTACCAAAAATGTGTAGTATAATTGTGTGTAGCAAAAGTGTAGTACCACTTGGTAGTTGGTACTGCCACTGTGTGCCCAAAATTTGACTAAGTGCCCAAAAATGCCAAAAATGCGATATTGTGGACACTGTTTGTCACGCCTCTTGCGCAACATGGCAAACTTGACCAAACAGATGCCTTTTCCTACTATGTAGGAGTGGGCTCAACACAACAAAGGTTAGTGCCGGAGCTAATGGTAAGTTTCCTACTACCACAACATATTAACTTGTCTAACAATGCTACTAATAGGTTATTTCACTGCACAACAAAAGTTAGTGCCAGAGCTAATGGTAAGTTTCCCACTACCACCACATATTAACTTATCTAACAATGGTACTAATAGGTTATTTGACTACACAACAAATGTTAGTGCCGAAATTAAAGGTAAGCTTTACATGCTACCTTGTCTAATAATGGTACTTATAGGTTATTTGACTATGGTCAAACACCACTAGAGGCTATTAGGCTGCCGGAAATTGACAATCACTTTCAACTCTGTAAGTAGTTTGTCTCACTTGATCTAGCTTGTCACTAACTTAACTTTCATATTGGTTAATTGCTTTGTGTGGGTAGTTGTGATTAGGATTATATTATGTAGTGTCTCTAACTACACCATGTATGTAGTAGTTAGTAATTGCTAATATATTTGTTGCTTTATATGCTAGTATTTGGAGTGCTATAAGAGTTTGAAAGAGTATGGTAATGGCATTAGTGTCAATCCTAGTATATAGCCCTTGTGCTAGTCCCGGAAACACTAGACCTGTACAAATGGGAGGTGTTTGTATAGGTCTGTACAGAGCAGTACAGACTCTGTGCACTCTGTGAAGCCCTGTATTAGTGGGAACCTTTCTGTGGGCTCTGTGACTCTGTACAAGTCTGTGTGGCACTGTATAGGGAAGGGCTGGTTTGCTGATGAAGGTACACAATCTATGCAGCCCATTGGAAAGCAAGGGATGCTGTTTCCATGGCTGGCCCTGCAATAAGAAAGGGACACCAAAGATACGGCCCAATGCAAAGCACAGGACACACTATCTCTCTGGCCCATTGACAGAAACAGGACACCAACACCACAGCCCAATTCAAAGCATGGGACACTGGTACAGAGGCCCTTCTATTGACTCCCATCTGTGGTTAGCCGCATTGCAGCACTTACTACTGTCTTTTTGCTGAAATGTGTTACGACCATGTCCAACTCCGGGTCCTATCCGGTCACTCCGGTCACTTCGCAGCTTTACAGCTCAACTCCGGTCGCCCACCAGTTACTCCGGTCGCGCTCACGCAGATAACCTTCCGTTAAGCACGACCCTTGGTCTATGCTCTATTCGTTCATTACCACACCTCGCCGTCAACCCTGCTTGGTCGTGAGTTCTCCGTGTACTTGTTATATCTCCTGCCTTGTGTTATTTTCACCAGACCTGATTTATTTTACCCGGACCTGACTTTATTTTCATCGGACCTGACCTAGTACTTTCTCCGGTTATCCCTTGTCCGCCCTTTGGGCTGTTTACTTGTCACCGTAAATACTCGACCCTAGTTCTCCGTAGTATAAGTACCCTGTACTCCGTCCTGTATACCTCAGTCTGAAATCAACCATAGTCTCTACTCCTGCTCTTGCCCGTCTCCGTCTCTGTCTCCGTCTCCCCTTCTTGACTGGAACCTACGCAAGGGATCAACGCTCGTTGTCCTTAGTCGTTGAATCCAAGCGGTCACCAACCCCGGCCGGACTAATCTCTCGTCCAGCCCTCTGCCCTCTTCCTTCGTCCGCGCTCGTCCGGACTTGACCGGACCCCCTACCGGAGTAGACCCGGACTTGACAAAATGCTGCAGCAGCTCCCAGCAATCCTCGGCCTGAATGTAGTGGCTACCCTGCGGCATATAGTCCTCTAGCCGCATGCTGCAGCTCCCTTGCCGCATTATGTCCTATTGCCACAGGCCATATCCTGATCTAGTGTACCAGTGTATCAGCCCACCAATATTGCTTGGTGACAACCTCTCCATGAGCCACCAATATGGCACAGTGAAACACCTTACCATTAGCCCACTCGTATGACATGGGGATGCACCATAGCTAGGCCCTATCTCAGCTGGCCATGTAGCACGGCCGATTGTCAGCTTCGTCTGTCCGTGTTGTATGGGACAATGCAGGTGCATTATGTGTGGTGAGAAGACCTGGTCAAAATCTAATCCCTCGACCTGGGAGAAGCCTTTTGCTACTAAGCGGGCTTTCTTGTGGCCATCTGACTTCATGTCGAAGACCCATCGATTCTTAATGACCTTCCAGTCTCGGGGACAGTCAACTAGCTCAAAGACTTTGTGCTTTCGCAGCACATCAAGCTCTTCTTGGCAAGCAAGTCGCCAGAGTTTCTGCTCAGCTTGAGGTAAGTGAGCGATGTCCTTGTAGGACCAGTTGTGGACGCTCTCATATTGAGGCTCACTGGTTGTGAGGGCTTTGCCCATCAGGAAACGGACTAGGTTTGCTCCCCCTTCCTTGCACATCTTTTGCACATCTTCCTCACTGGGCGTTGCAGAGGTGTCAGGGAAACCACCAGGAACATGGTCTGGTGTGTCCGGTTGTGGGGGCCTAGGGGCCTCACCCACTGTTTCTCGCCATCGAGAGGCACTTTCAATATCCCGGAGTTGCTTGACGGGATGTCGCCGCTCACCATACACGTTACCGGGGGCGCAATGGCACTCTACGTTCACGTTGGGGGTGGGCAGGGATATTCACTGCAGGAGGTCGCGGCACATTCTGGCGGCATTCAACTCGGCCAGGGCGCTGCGGTGCCGGAGGTGGTGGGTTTCTCGCTGGTGAAGGCATTCTCGGTGCTGGTGGAGGCACTGGAGATGGTGTACGGGGAGGATTTATTTGATTAGGCTCTTCCTCAGGAGCCTCTGGTTCCTCGCGCTTTGGATCGTCATCCTGCGCTTGGGGATACATCATCATCACTGTTGATATCATCAGAGGGATTCCCTGGTCGATCAGTGGTAGGTTTTGGATTTACCCTTCCAAAAGGGTTCTCGAGAGGTTCGTGCCTGTTTTTGGGGCAGCAAGGGAAATGACGCTCGTCAAAGACAGCGTGAGCAGCAGCAAATACTGCATTGGTGGAGCGCATAAACAAGGAATTGCGCTCATTGCCAGGGGCAACACCGACATAGTAAGTCATAAGCTCCGACTTGGGAGCCATCTTATTTTGCTCTAGCTGAGGCTGGGAGGTAGACAAAGGCTCCACAGCCAAATACACAGAGGTGGTCGATGTTAGGCATCTCCCCCTTAAGCATTTCATGGGGGGTGCGCCATCACAGGCGAGCTACCGGAGTATGGTTGTAAATGTGGGTTGTGTGAGCGAATGGAAATTCCCACCAGGAGTCAGGAATGCAGGCTTGATGCCACATAGACTCAGCTTTGTCCATGAGAGTGCGCCCTAAACGCTCGGTGTGGCCATTCTGCATGGGGGTTCTTGGAGCACTTTGATATATTTTAATTCCTTTCTCAAGGAGTGCTCGATCAAACAGATCGGATTTATACTCTCTGCCGGCATCAGACATCCATCCAATGACGTGCGTATCATGTTGGATGTGCACCATTTCGAGGAAATCTTTGGCAGCCGTAATCGCTGCAGCTTTGGAGCGAAGAGGCATAGTCCAGGCATGAGAAGTATAATTGTCGTAGAAGGTGATAACATATTTAAATTTCCGGTACGACATAACTGGGAAGGATTTGAGATCAGAGTGCACCAGCTTGAAGGGCTTGGAAGCACGTCTTTCATTCTCTGGGAAAGCTCGATTGGGCATCTTGCCTAGAGCACATCCAGGGCAAACACAGTCCTCAGTAGGAAAGTGGATCTCTGGGAAGCGCTGCGTATGTTTTTGTGCATGTCGGAGTACTTCCTTTGAGGGGTGCCTGAATCTCTGGTGCATAATGTCATAATTGACTTTGCTCACGGAGGCAATATAGTTAGATCTAATTATCGGGATAGATCTAATCCCGAAAATGATGTTGCAATCGTCTTCTGGGTCTGGCCCAAACCATAGGCGTTCAGTTTTATAGATGAGGCTAATGCCTCGCTTATTGCCAGTGACTTTGTAGTTACGCTGGAGCATTTCACCCATAGAAATAAGGCGTGCAGTAGCGCCTGGCATATGGAGCACTTGGGTGAGTGTAATAACTTTCTCATCCCCTGAGTTGTGGTCTAGGCACCGGAGTAATACCGTGCCAATGCCAGCAATTAGTGCTACACCATTTGCGGTTTTGGCATAGTGCGCTCGCTTTAGCGCATTATAGGAGGTGAAATCACCTATGTCACCAGTAAAGTGGCGTGATGCGCCAGAGTCTAGGAGCCAGAAGGCACCAGAAAGTTCACTATCGTCAACCATTTTTCCCTTACAGCCAGCACAGCGTGCATCACTTGTTTCATGAGAACACGAACAAATATATGCTTTACTCAAGATGCGACACGTCAAATTGTAGTTACTACTCGCTATATACAGTGCCGGCGTAAAGCGCACATGTAAAGGGAGCATGTCAGTGTCGGTCAGCACGCGTGCAGAAGGTACTTGCCTGAAAAGGCTGGCCTCCGCACCCATTGCCATCAACGTTGCATTGTAGTAGTCAAGGACCATCGTGTCGATTTTGTCGAACTTGTTGTCGGCGAAGGGCTTGTGGGCGAAGGGTTCATCATCCCCAAGGGAGATGGCATCCTCCTCATACATTGTGATGCACTCCTCAAGATGAGGGCACTTCAACGAGGAGGGACTGGCCTTGGGCTGGTCCAAGTTCGCACTAGCCATTGAAACAACTTGGTCGAGGGTGCAGATGGTCTGGCAGGAGGGCTCTACCCCCAGATGGTGTGCCAAATCGAAGGCCTGAATAGTATTATCAAAGGCAGGGGGGCTGTAGTTGGTAGCACCAGGGGTGTGAGCCAGGGCACAAGGGTCAACGGTGGGCTCTGGTCCATCCATAGTGGACGTATGTGGCAAAGGCAGCTTGTTGGCTGTTCTCGTGGTGAACGTGAGGCTTCTTGCCACCATGTTGAGTGCGGCCTCCCTGTCCTTGGGCAGGAGCATTTCTGCTCGTACCGCCGTTGGACCCACCTTGCTGCTGCTGCTGGGCGAACTTGGGGTCAGCCGGCTTGTGCTTCACAGCACTAAGCTTGTTGGCCTGGGGGCCCTTACCACTGGCACGGGAAGAGGCGCCTTTCTGCTCAAAAGAGAGCATAGCGGCCTTGACGATCCCATCGGGCTTGAGGTTCTTAATCTCATCTGGTGACATCTGGCTGAGAATTTGAGCTACAACCTCCATAGTAGGAGGGAGCTTGCAGAGGATAATCATCACCTGCATGGGGGCAGGGAACTTGAAGCCGGTGTTGTGCGCCTAAGTGAGGGAAGAGGTCAGAACAACCAACAACCAACACCAAATGACAGCAATATGCGAGTGGTGGTCTTCCTTTGCATTTCTGGTATTTAATCTCCTCAGGGGGATGTGCTGCACAGGCAGGATGCAGGAAGGAAGGGAAGGGCTTCTGATGGGGAATGAATGCAACTGGGGATGGTATTGACTCCTCTTCAGCCTACCACAGTGGTTAGGAAGAGTCCTGGGATTGAGCAGCGATGATAGATTGGCAACAGGGGTGCAATAGCAGTGATGGAGCAACAGGGAAGCAAGGGGACAGTTCCTGCTTCAAAAATGCGATGGAGAGTGATGGGATAGAGTGGACAGAGATGCTAGACTGCGCTTGAGCCTGGAGAAATGATCAGATACAAGATATATCTGACAAACAACAATAGTGGAGCTTTAGGCCAGCACTGGGTGACCTACAAGTCCAAAGACAGAGAGGGAGAGTGAATGGTCGCTTTATTGAGGGGGAAGCAGACACTTCCTTGCAGCCTTTGGCTGCTGGTTTATATACAGGAGGGGCTGTGGCCCTGTAAGCACAAATGACTAAGTGCTTGGTAAGAGATTGGTAAGCAATTGGTAAGCAATTGATAAGCAGTGTAATCAGGCTGAGTCATCGATGGGGAGAGCCTGAACAAGCTGCTGAGCCAAGGGAAAGAGCAAAAACATAGGTAAAAAGGGGTGTACAACCAAGAATATGGAAAAATCATTGCATGGGGCCCAAAAGAGAGGGGGGGAAAGCATGGGATGAGTAGATCGAAGCTAAATGAGCATATGCGATGACATAATGCATATGAATCATAGGGGCATGAGTCATGAATTGATAAGCAGCATGATAAGCATGATTTGAAGGATGATTGGTAAGTGATTGGTAAGGGGAGTAATGGGGATTAGTAATGCCAAGAGGGGATGAATAATGCGCAGCAGAGTGAGTCAGAGTGAGCCAGAGTGACTCTGTGTGACTCAGACAGAAGGGAAGCACAACCTGTGATTGATTGAACTTTAGATCTGGAGATGAGCTTCTGAAGCAGTGCCACTGATGGGAGTGGCTGGGGGATAATAAAAGAATTGATCCGACCAGAAGAGCAGTGTCAGGGGGCCTGGAATGACAAGTAGAGTCACAGCTGGTCACAGAGTGTCACAAATCCCTTGGATTGAGCTTCTGTAGAGCAAAAACGCGAAATTTGGTGCTCCCGAAGTGCAGTCTTCCCTTGAGCAGTAAGGGAAGGTTCTGTACTCTATTAGGGCTCCTAAGAAGGGTTCTAGAGCACTGTTTCATTCATGTTTGTTGCAGGATAGCAGGGAAGTGAAACGTGAATAGCAGATTCGATGTGTCCAGGGAAGCAAGATGAATGATAGAGGGAGATGGATGTGACAGGACTCTGGGATGAAAGGACCATATGCAGAGGACTCGGGAGACACAGAGATGACCAGGTATGAATTTTCAAGTCTAACGATAGACTTGAGATGACCAAAGTACGTGCGCAATGCAGGACTGACAAGGAGAACGCGCTGACCGAGAATGAGAGGGATTGGGGGAGCAGGCTGGGAAGATATGTACCAGACAGTACACAGGAGCTCAGGGAGACGCTGTCCCAAGAGCAGGACATAGTTGAGGTCTTGGGTGCGTTCTTCGCATTAATTTTATCGGCTAACTTTCTCCATGTCCACAGTACCAAACACATTTGGTGCGTGACATCGTGCCATGAAGTCTGAGGGAAGTCCAAGGCAATGAAATGAAGCCTTCGGAATGTTACACCTAGGACAAGGGCACAACCCCTTGTCACGAATAGTCGTGATAACGACTCTGTCAAATGAAACTTAACTTGTCAGAGCCAAGGCAGGAGTACTCAGCGTATGTTTCTGGATAATCGGCTGAATATGTGAAAATCCGGGGGTAGACACAACACAGTACCCCATCATGGCACTTAATTACAATGCCATTTCTGTATGCCTCAATAAACTTGTCGCTCAATATTATCTTCCAGACAGCATGGAAAAGTTCACGCTTGCAATGCGTTAACAAATCCGCATGATTGCTCTCGTTCGTAAAACTATTCAAGAAATTGTTGATCGATTCCGGAAGCTAGACAACACTATACATTATTGCCATGTAAACATTGATTATACAAACTTACAGATGGAATAGTAAAAGCCACTGGGTGGCATATCCCTGAGCTGGGAGATGCGCACTTGTACTTGGATAGGTTCCCAAAGAAGAGGTACACAGGCCATGCAGTTGCATGGCTGAACTGAGTAAGATGTGTACTATCAGACCAAAACATGAGGCCCGCAATTGTTCATTCAAGGGTGCAACCGTCCACTCTCCGCTGCTTTTGCACATCATCATGAGCTTTGTTCCAGGCGTTGGATGTATACAACTCATTGTAAAGTCATTGTTCCCTGCCTGTAACCGGAGACTTCCATATGCGCCTGAATGGAGTATAATGAAACCACTTCAAAACGGTATACGTGAATGCCGCCTGAATGACTGATACAAGCAGGCGGTATGCAAGGCCATGCACTGTGAACGTCCTTCCATTTCCTTCACTGCACTTCTCACGTGAGGGAACTTTGATGTCAACATCGACTTCCATCTTCCAACCATCCCACTCTCGTGCATCCGTAGACTGGGAGCTATGTGCAAAAGCTGCTTCCAACTTGTCCATTTTCTTGATTGCTGTCTCGGCATTGAAGGCCAAGAGATCCTCCAGCTTGAAATCATTGGCGAGAAGCACGTCATGGACCAGCCTTGTGGTCTCAGCACTGGATTTCTGGTCATTTCCCATTAACTGCCAACTCATCAACCTCCATGTTGATATATTTGACCATGGCCAGGGTGGCAATTTGGGTCGAGTATTTGGGCCTAGTGTATTGCCATCATCATCAGTGGGATTGGAGAGTTCCTCAGCCGGAACACAGTGCTCTGGGTCATAAGAGGGCCTATGTTGGTATTCATGGGCTATCCCAAATTTATTGAAACTGGAGCGAAATGAGTCGAAGACATGGAGGATCACTCGGGGTAAAGTGGGAGTAGCGGCTGGGACTGGATTGATGGGGCGAGGTGGCTCTGGGAGTTGGTCTTGATATTGAGCAGGAAGGCGTCGTGTTTGTGGTTTAAGCATATCTGGAGTGTGAGAATCGGATGGAAGGGGGGATCGGGCCATTAAGTCATGTGGATCACAAGAGGATGTGGCTTCAAGTTCCAAAGCAAGCTGGCACTGGTTAGGTGCGGCTGGGGCTCCTGGTGATGACGGAACCCTGGAACTCAAAGGCAATGGATCACGAATAGGTGGGGGTTCATGCTATTCGTTGGCAAACCCATCAATTTCTCATACTAGAGTACTGGAGTGAAAAAAACACCTACTTGCACTCTTGACACGGAAGAGTTCAATGTGTTGGCCTTGAGGTGTTTTGCAGGTGGTTCTTGCATAAAATCAGGCAGGACACTACTAGCATCTCTGAGAAATTGTTGACATCAGCGGAACTGCTCTTGATAGTGTAGACAGTGTTGTTGGTGCTGGGTTAAAGCCGAAGAATTTGTAAAGGTGCGACTGCTGCATGCAACGCTGCCACATGAAAGAGTACTCATTACTATAAAGAGAGCAAAGCTGAAAAAAATCACGGTTTTGCGGGTCAGCATCAAAGGGCTATGTACTAGTCGACACCAGCCGGGGGGAAACAATGTGGTTGCACTGATGGTTTGAAGTCTTGGAGTGGCCTCACTATTGCGTCATGCAAATATATTATTAATCAGTGTGTAGAATGCAGTTCAGTTTGTAAGCACACCTACAAGTTCTGTCGATTTTACTATAAACATCAAACCAAAAAAATAGAACTGCCAGGCTCACCACAACAGCCATGGTGGGGTGTAGTGTGAACCCCTCCCCCAATGTCCAAGATTTAGCACTCCAGGCATGCAACTAGGCTGCTTTAGAAGCCATGTTAACGCGTGAACTCAGCATGGTAAACTAAGCTGACATGAAAAATAGTCCAGACAATACAAAATCCATTTAGATAAACATATGATGGGAGTGGGTCAGCGCAAGTAAGAGATACCAGGAACATGTTCTCACCAGATATGGGAATCCACTAAGGTCAGTGCTGCAACCGATCAGAGTAAAATAATTAAACTATTTCAAGTGGATCACTGAGCATGGCAATAAACCCGACAAAAAACGAAATGTCAATGTAGATGGCATCATAATTGAAGTGGCAATAAAAAATATGACCCATTCAAAGAAAGAGGTCAACAACATGATGCCTTGATTCGAAGATGACAGAAAACAAACCTTGGATTAAAGGTCCTCTCAACTCCGGGGGATGGGAAAGGAATGCTCATTGAGGTCTTGAACCACACTAGTGCTCAATCCGAAGTGACACCGGGGCGACCTCAGTGATGCGAAGTCAACCGAGTGTGACCTGAAGTGACTCAAAGTCAACTTCTTATCTTTGAGCGGCATGAAGCTAGCTCAATGGAAGGGGCAAGAAATAGTCTTGAAAGGCGGCAAGAATCTTCATACTGAGTGAGAATTGAATGGATGGTAAGTTACTAGCACTGGATGACGGTGTTGCAGACAAGGAAGCTCCAGCTCGGGCTTGGCAAGTTGAAATTCAATGAAGTCTGAGGGTGCCACGATGAAAGTTGAAGTTAGTAGATCATGACTAAGCTTGATGTTCAACTCATGGCCAATGAAAGTCCCGATATGATGGCACAAGGTGCACAAGGTGGTGCCAGGGAGACCTCAGTGACGCAGAGTCAACAGAGTGCAACCTGAGGTGACGCGAAGTCAGCTACAGGTCAGTGAGCGGCACGAAGCCAACCCGGAACCAGGGGTGTTGAGGTAGGTGCATGGGATCTTGACGTGAGAGGATGTGGTGAGGTGCACAATGGTGCAAGACGGAAAGACGTATGGTGGATTGAGGAGGAGGGAGCAGAAGTGAGCATGTCTTTGTGGCAAGGCTGGTGATTGGCGGTGTAATGTGCACGTGATTGGCAATTTCCAAAAACATAATCGAAGTCACGAGACTGAGGTTAGGTCTTGTTTGGACCTGAACGTTTGAACCCATATCTCTACTGTCATTTCATTTCATTTCAACTACTCTTTGTGCCAAAGTTGTCCTTGCAACTTGGTCACTCCACCCGGCTTCTCCCTCTGCTATCACTCGCTGCTCTCACTCCTCACGTCGTCTGCTGTGTCCGCTGCAATCTGTCGATTCACTGAGCTGCTTTGCTCTCTATTACGAAATGTACCTCAACACTCAGATCCCCCTTGCTCTATTTCAAGTCTTGTCATATCATGATCTGAGGTACGTACACCGTATTTGTATTAGCCCCTTCTTGCCTATGTTCAGCATTGTCTTGTGGCCCGCCTTCGTATTTCCAAACTTTTTGGAGTTGGCTTCATGCTGCTCAAAGATCAGAAGTTGACTTCAAGTTGCTTCAGATCGCACTCAGTCGACTTCGCATCACTGAGGTTGCCCCGGTGCCACCTCGAGTCGCATCGAGAACCAGTGGAGTGCAAGACCAGGAGGAGCATTCCTTTCCCGTCCCCTGGAGTTGAGAGAACCTTCACTGTTACTATCCTTCAACGATATTATTTAAAGGTCCATTTTCTATCATATTCAAGGCATCATGCCATTGACCTCTTTTTTTTTGTTTTGTTTTTGAATGAGTCATTTTTTTGTCATTGCCACTTCAATTACTAGCAATCGAGGTTTTCATCCGCATCATTACCACTAGTACCAGTACTCACTCGCCAACTTTTCCCTCCTCACCTCTTGCCTACGTTCAAAAGCGTCTCGTGGCCCGCCTTCGTATCCCTGGACTTTTTGGAGTTGACTTCACATCACTGAGGTCGCCCCGGTGCCACCTCGCATCGAGTATCAGTGTATCAGTGGGGTTCAAGACCTTGAGGGGTGTACCTCCTCTGCCCGGATGTAGTTGTTTCATTCTGGAAGGACTTCAAGTCATAATCAGCCTAGTTAGTAGTCCCGGCGCACATAGTAAGTATTCTCTTCAGAACCGCTACTCTACGCTGGCATTGACGGATTCAACACCTGGATTACTATCTGGATCATGGTTGTTGGTAGAGTTTTAAAGTCCAGTCCATAGGACTGCAAAAAGACTGGAAACCGGACTGGACCGGACCAGTCACAACTGGACTGCAGTTGCCAGTTGCCTACTTTTGGGAATGATGAAAAAGACCAGTTGCAACCAGTTGCAACCGCATTATGTAAGCAATACATATATGGTAGAAAACCCCCTATATTACAGGCTAATTTTGGCCTGCAGTGGGTCTTAAGGGGTGTAAAATTGATCTTTTTAGATGAAGTATGGCACAGATAAATATGTAATGACTTGTATCTAATTCCTACAGTGTATACATAGTATTTAGATGCTATCTGACACACCTTTGATGTGAAAAACATCAATAAAATGCAAAAAACCTGGTTTTTTAGTGGTTTGGACCAGTTTTTGAGTGGTTTTGGACCGGTTTTTTGAAAAACCGGTTGCAACTGCTTTGGACCAGTCTTTAAGCAGTCCATGAACCATTCACAGGCTTCCCAAAGCAGTCCAGTCCAGTCCATTTCCAAAAAAGGCAAAAAAACCGGACTGGACTGGACTTTAAAACTCTAGTTGTTGGTGCTCGGTTTGAGGCAACATGCCTCATTTTATTGGATAACCAAGCAGTATGTTTACCATTCTCAACGATCACCTTCACCACTCAACAACTTTTCCCTTTCTCATTCAATCCTGATCCCGAACTTTGACCTTTCATGCTTCTTCAGGAAATGCCGGTCTTATGGCATGCCTTATGGGAGTTTTTATTCATCATTGGCATTTGGTGTAGCTCCACCAGCTCTTGATCCCCAGCTCTCCAGGGCCTCGTGCCATAGTATGTATTTCCAATTTGGACCATCACCTCATCACCAATGATGACTCACAGTTCCGAAATGTCTATCCACAGTGGCTGTGTAATCGAGTTGTGGAGTATATCGCCCAGCTTCACTCAGAGGTAGAAGTGCAACTAAATCCACTCAAACTCTTGTCTCTAACATAATGAGTCCTGTTCTCTCTAAACTAAAGTTTTCCGAGTCATGGTTGCCCGATGAACTTGAACATGAAATCATTTTTCGGACAATCGCGCTCCCTGGGTCAAAAATTTCAAGTTACCTACTTATTTCAAAGTGCGTTCACTATTGGTGAGTACGAGCGTCTCTGGTATTTCTGTTCCAGTGATTGACTATTTAAATGCAGGCTAGAGCCAATCTTATACTGGGTAGTTGATGTCTGCAGTGAGGAAATGGCCAAGCAGTTCCTATCATCCATACAGCCTCGTCCTGATTTTGCCAAAAGAGTGGTTAAAGTACTGCACCTCCGGCCTTCAGTTTCCCCTGAACGAGGAGCAGGTATCCTTCGACTATGTCAAGGACTGCAGGAGTTGAACCTGCAAATCATTGCTAACTTACCAGATACTGAGAACCCTTTACTTGAACCACTCCATGATTTCAAGTTATGGCCAACTGCATTATGTATGGACCTTGCATCTGCCTTCTGCAATCCTCACGTCTTTCTTCCTAAGTTAACTCTATTGCAACGTGTTGAACACCTTCATCTTTCAAATGGCTGGGTAGCGCAGCGAGGCCTTCACATTGGCCTTCATGAACTCCAATCTCAGCTAACACACCTATCCTTCCACTTCCGCCCCCCCTGGGCAACATACAACCTACATTGAAGTCCTCGTATTGATACTTGAGCGCCTTCTGAGGCTGCAGGTAGTGGTGTTATGGCGGATAAACTACCACACGTCCCAGGAGATCTATTCACAGTTGATACAGCGAAATCTCGTGGATCGTCGCATCATTGTGTTCAATTCAGCCTCTTTTACTGAATTCACTGAGCCTGTGAGTAGTTTTTGGGAAGCTGCGGAGCAGGTCGTTCGATGGCGAGAGGATAATGAAGGTAAGCTGATTATATTTTGTTGGGTGCTCATGAAATCTAGTAACCATTTTGTCATTGTTCAATCACAGAACTATTTGGCATACCCAACATTTTGTCTTTGCATTTACTGCTGTAAAGTAATACAAACTTATGAATGACAACAAATTCAAGTTACTATCACTACATGATTCATAATTCCTCATCAGGAGCTACCCTCCAACTGTTGACGTCTCTGGCCTCTTCAGAGTTCCGGGTATGATGGGGAAGTGCTCCCATTACATGTGGTATGATGGCAGGGATATGAAATGGAACTAGGTTGACTGGGGCTGGACCTAATAACTCAGGATAGTATATGTTTCCCAGCTGAAAATCATCGGTGATATCATATATCCAATCTGGGATGTGGACTGTCCTTCCCAAGGTTAACATTGTCCAAAAGGCATCAGCGGCATCTGTGTCGTCACAGCACCAACCTGATAATTGCAGTCGCCGAAAGTTGGCGCCCCGTAATGCCCTTTTCAATTCATAGTAGGTGGATGTTGTAACTCATAGCATCAGTAGGTTTTCATCATTATAAGTCAATGTCCCAAAGCTCACAGTGATGAGAATGGCTCCATTGAACACATTCCCGAACTCCTGGTTCCATGTGACTCACAGATGTTGCAATTTGAAAGTAATTCCAAGTCGGAACGTTCCTATCTGTGGTGACTCATCATGTAGAAACCTAAAACATTATGGCCGGGTTTGAAATGTTACGATTGGTGGTCTGATCAGTACCCTTGATGTCCGAATTGTGGTGAGGCTCCATTGAACACATTCCCGAACTCCTGGTTCCATGTGACTCACAGACGTTGCAATTTGAAAGTAATTCTGACTTGGAACATTCCAACTGGTCTGTTCAATGACAAAATGTACTCAGTTGATACTACCCTTGAAGTCATTGTGGAGTATAGCATTGAATTGGTGGGGCTCCATCAAACACATTCCCAAACTCCTGGCTCCATGTGGCATTGCAATTTGAAAAGTAATTTTGACTCAGAACATCGGTTTGTACACCATTGGATTCGAGCAAAGGGCGACTCCATTGAACACATTTCCAAAAAGTTCACATATGGCTATTCAAGTTTTGGGGTGGGGTTCACTTTTTTTCCTTGCACCGAGTCACGACATTGCAGCTGACCGTCAACATCACATACAGAATATTTGAGATACAAGTGTGTTACAAGTACAATATAGTAGGCACACCACTAGTTGTTTCATTGCACAACTCTGCCATCGCCCAACATCGCCTTTAAGTCATTGGGGTCAATGAGATCACGGCCACTGGTATGGTAGGTAAATAAAGTAATAACAATATATTGATCAGACACCATACCGTGCATTTTCATGCTGGATTGTAAACAGGAATCCATCTGACATGTCCGAAGTGGCAGCTTCAACGCCATGAACACGAAAATAGGCATCATCCTCGTGGGAGTAGAATAGCTGGCCAATAATTTCACAAACAGGCAGGGAGTCCATCAAAGTATCCACAACATCTGGGGAGATACTATCACCCAGGTGAACTGTTTGTGGTCTAAGCAAAACTGGCAGCCGCCCTAGCACAAGAGGGCGACTTTGAGTCATTCGCCCAGAATACTTTGCATGCCTTCATTCAGCCCTATTGTTGAATCAGTGTTATGCTTTCAGATGTCGAACATGAAAGAATTGACATAAGTTTGTTTATTTTGTTATCAATCCTATGTGACTGGTCAGGAGGAAGACCATTAAGGATATGGTGCTGCAAAAGTAGTAGAGTATTCGCAGCGAAACAACTCTTGAGATGACTAGGATCCCAATTATCAGAAAAGCCAACAGTTTGACAGGGCACGTACTCGTCTACTGCCATGGCAAGATGCAGGATGATGTCCTCCATCTTGTATCGTAACTTGTTCTGACCCAGATGGTCAAGCGATGACCACCTTGTACCTGGTGACAAGACCTGCTGTTCATCCAAAATACGCTGATACACAGCTGCATGTTCTGGGTGGCCTTGAACAGCTGACGCATAGTCGTTAAGTGCGTCGATGTATTGCAGTGTCTGGGCTGCCATTTCGTCCATGTCGACGTTGCTGAGTGGAGTAAATTTGCTGGCTGGGCAATCCAGCAGCTGAGGTGTGTTGTGCAGGCACAAAGAACTGCGAGTAGGCATTGCAGACAGCCTCTTGTGTGAACTAGTCTCACGGGGCATGATGGGAGGAGAAAGGACGGAGTCGGGATTTACCGTACATTGCATAAGTGTATATTTTATAGCCTGTGACTGGAGCTCTGGGGTCATCGGTAACAATTGCATGAAGTGATAGTACAAGATTCTATCCCGATTCTCTTGTGGGTTGCGTGATTTCCATAGTTGGCTGCAAGAGCCCATCTCGCAAGTATCCCCTTGTAGTATCAATGCCAGGAGTCGTATATATAGGTACTCAAGACTCAGCGACCACTCGGCGAGTCATCCCAGACCAGGCTGATCACCGCACTATCATGGATGATGATTTTCCTCTTGCTGCGCATGCTATCTACTTGGACCTTCTGGACTCACCAGAGGGTACATATGGCCTGTCATATGATATTGACACCCATAAAAGTGAAGATAATTTGCCATTTGGGTGGAATTCTCATCGCTGTGAGCTTTGGGACATTGACTTATAATGATGAAAACCTACTGATGCTACGAGTTACAGCATCCACCTACTATGAATTGAAAAGGGCATTACGAGGCACCGACTTTCAGTGACTGCAATTATCGGATTGGTGCTGTGACGACACAGATGCCACTGATGCCTTTTGGACAATGTTAACCTTGGGAAGGACAGTATCCCCTCCTGGTAAACTTCCAACCACTGTAAAAGGCCTGAAGCTTCACCACATCCCGGATTGGATATATGATATCACCAATGATTTTCAGCTGGGAAACATATACTATCCTGAGTTATTAGGTCCAGCCCCAGTCAACCTAGTTCCATTTCATATCCCTGCCATCATACCACATGTAATGGGAGCACTTCCCCATCATACCCGGAACTCCGAAGAGGCCAGAGACGTCAACAGTTGGAGGGTAGCTCCTGACGAGGAATTATGAATCATGTAGTGATAGTAACTTGAATTTGTTGTCATTCATAAGTTTGTATTACTTTACAGCAGTAAATGCAAAGACAAAATGTTGGGTATGCCAAATAGTTCTGTGATTGAACAATGACAAAATGGTTACTAGATTTCAACAACAAAAAAATGACTCGTTCAAAAACAAACAAAAAAAGAGGTCAACAGCGCGATGCCTTGAATATGATAGAAAACGGACCTTTAAATAATATCGTTGAAGGATAGTAATGGTGAAGGTTCTCTCAACTCCGGGGGACGGGAACAGAATGCTCCTCCTGGTCTTGCACTCCACTGGTTCTCGATGTGACTTGAGGTGGCACCGGGGTGACCCCAGTGACGCGAAGTCGACTGAGTGTGATCTGAAGCGACTCGAAGTCAACCTCTGATCTTTGAATCTTTGAGCAGCGTGAAGCCAACTCCAAAAAGTCCAGAGATATGAAGGCGGGCCACAAGACGATGTTGAACATAGACAAGAGGCGAGGAGGGGAAAGTTGGCGAGTGAAATGTACTGGTAGTGGTAATGATGTGGATGAAGACTTCAATTGCTCAAAGAAGAATATGACTCATTCAAAAAAAAAAAAGAGGTCAACGATGTGATGCCTTGAGGATGATGGAAGACGAACCTTCAATTAATAATATTGTTGAAGGATAGTAAATTGAATGGCAAAGGTTCTCTCAACTCCGGGGGATGGGAAAGGAATGCTCCTCCTGGTCTTGCACTCCACTGGTTCTCAATGTGACTCGAGGTGGCACCGGGGCGACCTCAGTGACGCAAAGTCAACTGAGTGCGATCTGAAGCGACTCAAAGTCGACTTCTGATCTTTGAGCGGCATGAAGCCAACTCCAAAAAGTTCAGAAATACGAAGGTGGGCCACGAGACAATGCTGAACATAGGCAAGAGGCAAGTTGGCAAGTGAATACTGGTAGTAGTGGTTGACTGAGGTCAAAGAGTTCATTAGGGGCTAATACAAATACAGTGTACGTACCTCAGACCATGATATGACGAGACTTGAAAGAGAGCGAGGGGGATCTGAGTGTTGAGGTACGTTTTGTAATAGAGAGCAAAGCAGCTCAGTGAATCAACAGATTGCAGCGGATGCAGCGGTGTGAGTCAAAGTGTGGATTTGGGTCGGAGTAATAACCCAAACACAACACCAACAAAGGACTACGAAAAAGTGCGAGTGGTGGTTTACCTCCGCGGTGTCCAGAGAGGATATGCTGAGGAGGGGGAAAGGGGATCTACACCAACAGGGTGATGCAGACGATGATGCAGGATACTCCTGGGGTACAGGAGCAATAGGTGACAAAGGGGATAGGGGTCTGGACTCTTCCTAAAGCCTAGGAAGTGTCAAAGCGGGGATTGGGGTGACTGGGACTGAAGTAGCAGTACTACACCTAGAGGTTGGTGCAGCAAAGGGGCAAGGGGGCTCCTGACGTCCAGAAGCAATAGGATATGAAGGATAGACAGGCTAGACTCCGCTTGAGCCTAGAGAAATACTTGGACTTGAATAGATTGAATAAAACTTGAATATCAGAGTCTTTAGACCTTCACTGAAGCCTACAAGACTCAAAGAGCTGAGGGGATACTGACTGAGAGAGTCTGAGAGAGGGATAATTTTGTGCAATTGGGTCTCTCCTCACTGGGCTGAGCCCAGGGGTTTAAATACATGGGGGGGCACAGCATTAAAGTACAAAAAGAGAAGGGAGTAAGCAGAATTTGTCAAGGATTGGTAAGGGATTGGTAAGAGCTTTGTAAGGGGTTTGTAAGCGATCAGTAAGCAAGGGATAAGCAGGAATGAGTAAGCATAGGAAGCATGAATAAGCTGCTGAGTAAAGGAATGAGTAAGCTGCATGACAAGATTGATTGGTAAGGGAGTGAGTCATCAGCTGAGTAATATACCAAAAATGCGAAAGGGATAGAGTAATACTGATGACAAGAGAGCATCAGTAAGCAAGGGATGAGTCACTGCACAGCAGAAGGAGTCATTGATGCACAGCCTAAGAAGTTTGATGGGGGGCTGTGTACCATCAGGAATTTGATGGGACAACAATGGGGAAGATCTGAGATAAATAGGGGGATTGATCCGAGACAAAACAGCCACAAGAAGGGTACCAGGGGTCCAGAGGTCTTTTGGGGGGTCAGCATACACTAAGGTATAGTGCATGTGTTCTAGTGCCACTGAAGCACAACCATGGGCTCCCTTGACGAGCTCTCTTCTGGAAAAGAACGAGAGAGGGTTCTTCTTCCTAATAGCACTATAAAGTGGGGGTATAACTGTCATGGTGCTGGGGGACGTTGTCTGAAAGTAGGGAGGTGGATAGAGTATTGAATTCGACACATCCAGGGAAGTGAGATGAACAACAGAGGAAGATGGACATGGCAAGTATCTGGGAGGAAGGGACCATAGGCTCAGGGCTCAGGGGACACAGAGACGACCAGAGAAGACTTCTCAAGCTTGACAATAGACCTAAGATGACCAAAGTATGTCCTTGATGCAGGACTGACAAGGAGAACGCGCTGACCGAGAACGAGAGGGACTGAGGGAGCAGGCTGGGAAGATATGTGCCAGGCAGTGCACGGGAACTCTGGGAGAGGCTGTCCTAAGAGCAGGACATAGTGGAGACCTGCAGCAATAGTGGAGAAATGATCCAGAGAAAATACAGACTCCATAGTGAGCGATGAAGCGAATGTCTGGAGTGCGGGGGGAATATCTCCATGGGAAATGAACAGATTTGTGTCGGAACTTGACAGGCAGATAGACCACGTTCTAGGCTCTCTGACGGTATAGTCATGTGCCTGATAGCTTCAGAAACGATGGAGCTATTCAAAATATCGGAATGCCAGCACTGGGCGCCTAAAATGACATTTGGGCGCTAAAAATCATTTCTTCTCTTTCTCCTTCATTTCTCCATCAATTCTTCAGCTTCTTTGATCGTTCTGGTATGGGAGTTGGACTGCAGACATGTGCATTCCTTTCTCATACCACAATTGACATTATTCCTTCAGTTTCTTCTGCTTCTTGGCGGTTCTCATGCAATAGATGACTGTCTGCATTGGCATTCATCTCTCGCATCAGGATAGTCTTCTTGTGCGATAGATGGCTACGATGAGGGTCGGTCGGATCAATATAGGTGTTCTTCTGTC
>JAYMGJ010000774.1:0-22470 GCA_037178675.1 Scleroderma bovista | reverse complement strand
AACCCCCGACCAATCCCATCGCTAAAGCCCACCTCTCGGACACCTCGAATCCCCGATGGTCGACCGATGAGACTGGCTATCTACGTCTCAATGGTTGCATGTACGTCCCCGAGGCCGATGACCTACGTCTTCGTGTTCTCAGATACAAGCATGACCATCCCCTATCGGGACACTTCGGTCAGAACCGCACTCTAGAGCTTATTCGTCACGAATACACATGGCCAGGCATTCGTACCTACGTAAAGGACTACGTTAAGTCCTGCACGGCCTGCGCCTGAGCTAAGACGCCACGTCACCGACCCTATGGGATGCTCAAGCAATTACCGGTCCCCGACCGACCATGGAATTCCATCTCGATGGATTTCATTGAGCAACTCCCATCCTCATCCGGCTTCACAGCCATATTGGTAGTCATTGACCGACTATCAAAGCAAGCCATATTCATCCCGACTCACGACACAATAACCTCCCCCGAGCTCGCACAGCTCTTCCTACTCCATGTCTTCACTAAGCACGGCGTCCCCGCGCATGTAACGTCTGACCGAGGCTCAGAGTTCGTCTCCCATTTCTTCCGTTCACTCAGTAAGGCCTTAGATATGAAATTACATTTCACTTCGGGCTATCACCCAGAAGGTGACGGACAGACCGAGCGAGCTAATCAAACACTTGAGCAATACCTCAGGATGTACTGCAATTACCAGCAGGACAATTGGTCGGACCTACTACCTCTCGCCGAGTTCGCCTACAACAATGCCCCTAGCACTACGACTGGTGTATCACCGTTCTTCGCGAACAAAGGATACCACCCGAACCTCGCTGTGCACCCCGAGCGCGATCTCTCATCGGCTCGGGCAAGGGAATACGCAATTGACTTAGAATCATTGCATGAGTACCTATGTGAAGAAATGGCTGCTGCCCAGAAAAGGTACCAAGGCCCTGCTGACGCCAGAAGATCACCCGCACCCGATTTCAAAGTCGGTGATCAAGTATTCGTCAAAGCCAAGTACTTTAGGTCTACCCGACCATCAAAGAAACTCTCCGAGAAGAATCTTGGCCCCTATCCAATCATCACCCAAGTCGGCACTTTATCATTCACAATCCGTCTCCCCAACTCTATGCATGCTGTCCATCCCGTCTTCCACATCTCACAGCTCGAACCAGCGACACCGAATACAATACCAAATCGGTCACAACCTCCACCACCTCCCATCGAAGTCGACGGCGAACCCGAGTTCGAGATCACCGAGATCCTCAATTCAAAGTTCGACCGACGTCGACGCCAATGCCCACTCCTCTACCTAGTTAGATGGGCTGGTTACGAAGGTACTGACGAGGAAACATCTTGGTTGATCGCGACCGAGCTCGGACACGCATCAGAACTTGTGGCCGACTACCACAAAGCCTACCCGACTAAGCCAGGCCCCTTAGAAAGCCTCTCACGCTAAGTCGTTCAAGTCACCGAACAAAGTCTATTCAAAGTGTACAAAACAAAGTAAAAGAAAAAAGAAAACTAAATACAATTACATGTACAGTCCAACTACTCGGACTCGCCCTCTCCGTCTTTGTCTCCCGACTCTTCGCCTTCCCCGTCCGTCTCATCCGACTCCTCCTGCTCCTCACTCTCCTCGGGCTTCGCCTTGCCCTTGCCCTTGCCCTTCGGGTCCCTCGCATCTGCGACCCTCTTCGTTTCCCAGGCGATCCCTTCCACCTTTCGACCGAGCTTCACCAGCTCTCTGGTGTTGCGGTCGATCGCCACCACGATGTCCCCGAGTCGGCGGTCTAGGACCAGCGCGACTGGGTCCGGGCGACTCGATGGCCCAGCCACCGAGAACCCCCCCATCGCCGCCTCTATCTCCTCGGTACTTGCGGCATCGGCGACTGTCTTCCTCGTCCGCTTCCTCTTTTCCCCTCCTCTCGGCGATGTGTTCACTTCCGCCACCTTCTTGCTCTGTTTTCTCTTCTCTCCGCTCGCCGACCGTTCCAACGCCGACGTTGACACGTTGAAGGTACACTTTACCTTAGATCATTGACACCGACCGCACGTCGGTGTGCGCGCTCCGTCGGCCAGCTCGCACCCACCGCTGTCGCCGCTCCGCCTGCATCGGTCACAAGGGGGCTTGAACCCCATAATGCCCGTGTTGGAACGAGCAGTGACTTGGCGAGGCTAACCAAATAATAAGTCAGTGAAATCAAATAAAATTATTAATCGACCACGCACCTTGGGCTTTCCCCCCAATCGCGCCCGCATCTCCTCCCCAGCCGCCAGCGACGCGGCCTTCTCCTTCGCCCTCACCTCCGCCTCGGCCTTGCGCCTTGCCTCAAAGTCGGCCCGCGCTTTCGCCTCGGCGACCTTCTTCGCCTGCTCCTCGGCCTTCCACTTCTCCTCGGCGACTCTCCTCGCCTCCTCCTCAGCCTTCTTCTTCGCAACCTCTTCTGCCAACCTCTTTGCCTCTTGCTCGGCCGCCTGTTTCATCAATCGCTCCCGACGTCTCCACGATTGCTCGTCGAACTTCGCAATCTGGACTTGTATCGAGTCGGTCGGTTTCCCTTCCAACTCGGGCGAAGCGGCGTGCGTCCAATCGGTGTTGTTGTTGCCAGCGGACATGGTTAATCAAGTAAGATATGAAAGAAGAGGATTTGTTGGGCTACCGTCACCAAAGGCCAGTCTTATATACGCCCTAACCGATTTTCAAACCCAGACAATGGCCGCACACACTCGGTGTGGAATACGCATTGCAGCCTCGTGGGCTCGGCCCTAAGAGGGGGATACTGTCACGACTGTGACATCCGATCACCCTGTACCCTATTGTCCGATCGCGTCCACACGTTCACTGTCCGTTTATTGTATGTACTCCCTTTTCCGTTTCTCTCTATCTGTCCTGTATCGCCACCGATCGGTGAGCGTGTTGTCCGTTCTGTCTCCCTGTACAATTACCTAATATGTTTCCTTTCTTGTTTCCGGTTACTATATGTTCCCGTCCCGTTGCATTACTAATATGATACCTATCAGTAATCCGGTTATCGCACTTACCGTACTTACTCAGCGCACAGCGCGACTGCGCTCGTCATTCGTCGGTAATCCCGACTTCCCGTACATCACCTCATCCGTTCCACTCAGTATAAATACCTAGATACTCGGTCTGTTGTAGTTCAGTTCGAATATCAAATAAGATACTTCTCATCTGTTCTCCCTTTGCACTCTCCGTCTCTGTCTCGTGCAAGCACTCGGTCATAGACCGTTTACCCTCGGACTCTCCGTCAGACCCTCGGTCGGCCTTCCTATCATTCGGGAAGCGCGACTACGCTACATAGCATCTCGGTCTTACCGCTAGACCAACCCCTGACCCCCTGACCCCTCGTAGAGATCAGATCGGTGAAGAACCGGTCTTGACAGTCATGTGTGGCTTCAGTGACTCCAACACAGCTGCGATTGAGCTATGAAAGAGTTGGCGGCGAAAACGGCGGAATGCAGGGTCATTCTTGTGCGCCTCATCAGCTGTATTCATACAAATGAGTACAGAATGAACAAAGTAGTATATCACCCAACATACTTACTCTTGGGAATCGCAAGAAATGCAAGGATTGTCACGGCATCACGGTGCGCCCGGCGGACATTGTTGTGTATGTTCCCAAGTGAGATGTACAGGGGGTAGTATTCTGTATGCCCCGTCGCCACTGACACTGTAGTCTTGTCACTGCTGAGAACCACCAGCACAAACATTGCACCATGTGTGTTGGCATCTTTCGCAATGGTGTCCTGAGACCAGCAGCATCGATATCAGACACATGAATGGCAATTCGAAACAGATTACTTACAGACTGTTCAAACGCCCACTGGCCAGACATCAGGTCACATACTTCCCAGTGTCCAACTTCATCAACGACGACTTTCGCAGCATAGTCAATTTCACCTTTGAAATCAGGGTTGGCGAGTTGATGCTCAAGCACGACCTTTGGATCATGGTACCATACATCGTACTCGGCGGACATCCAAGGGGGAGGGTCATCAGGTATGGCACCCAAATATGTCACAGAGAATGACTGCCAAGGGGAATCCCCATGGGTTGTAGTGTCTATTGTATTGTACATGTGCTTGTGTGAATGGAATGGTGGATCCCTGTCGTATATCAAAGCCGTGATAGCTAGTAATTCATCAATCTTGGCGGTGGACATCTGTTCGCGCTTGTACAGGAATTCAGCAAGTTGGAAGGCGGCCCTACTCTCATAGGGACTATAGTCATCAGGAAGGGGACTCAGCTTTGGAGGGGGTGGGGAACCAGGTGGCAGATAATGCCTGGCGTGATCGCATGGAGTTCCTATGCAGTGATGGTCAGCGCTTTTATGGGATGTATTGATGGAAATGGATGTACCATCAAGGATGGGGTGATAGCTCACTTTCTGCTCTCGAAGAATTTGCCCTGCACCTGCGTTATCTTCATGTGGCCCAGGCAGATCCACACCATCAGCGAAGTCGTAATCTTGATAGGCTTCCTCTGTTTCAGTGGGGTTGAACAGCTGTGGACGAATCCTGCGGTTGAGGTGCCGCTTTTGCATATGCTGTTTCATACCACCTCAAGTCGAACATGTCTTGGTGCAGCCGTCAACACCACAGACATAGACTCTGTGGCCAAACGGACGTGCTGGCGGGCGGCAAGGCATGGTAACTGCAAATGTTTATCGACCAGCACGCTGGTCCCGTCTGAGCTGTCATTCGGAGTAGATCTGTCATATCAACTGTGCAGTTTTAAACAGTGGCTGACAAAGAAAAAAAAAACAAACGTGGCAGTCACCCAAACATCACCCCTCCCTCAGTCACCTATCACTGACATGGCGAGCCAGCCAACATGCGCTATCGGCACATGGTCATCAAACAAGCATGCACATCCTGGCAAGCCTGACTTACCTGCACCTAGACGTCCTGCAGAAGTTGTGCAGGCTGAGAAGGCAGCAAAGGCGGTGGAAGACTCCCAGAGGGCAGCCACAATTCAGGTTGGCATTCAGCATGCCGCATGTATTGAATATGATCTGTCAATGAAGGCATCGAGTCAAACTGAATGGTTCAAGAAACCCAACTCAGCCTTTATGAAGAAAGCGACCTGGCTGCCGCAAACTGAGGAAGTGAGCCAAGTCATTGATGACGATCTTGAAGGTGAAAGTGAAGCTGTCGATGAAGACGAAACGTTAGTCAATGGTAAGTCTGATTGCGACCTAGTGCAAAGTAGATGGTAGACTTACATTCATTCATGCTTTGAGTGCCAGATGGTGTCTCGACTCCTAGTGGATCAGAATTCGAACTTGGGGCAGATGATGGAGGGGATGAAGACGATAGGCGCCCTAACGTTGTCCCAGAAGTCCACAATTCCAAAAAGAGAACAAAGGCAAAGCCCACACGAGAGGCGATTACACAAGCACACCGCAACTTCGACTACCCTGCAATGCCTGCCAGCAGAGGGAAACATGCCCATGAGGCTCTCTCAGAGGAACAATCAGCACCAGGGTAAGTCAGGATGTGTTTCAAGTATTTCCCTTGGCTACTAACTACTCCGATGACAGTACTGGCAGCGACAGGACTATCAAAAGGCAACATTTAGAAGGAACCAGGCGTGGAACCCAATCAGCGGTCAATCATACAATAAGTGGGCTGAGGTCTGGCTTCCATCCCAACAATGGGCAAGCAAAGGTGACACAGGGACTCACACCATCCCAGACTCCGGATCCCCTGACCGCATCCTCGGGTCTGACCTATCGAGCTTTACCCATCACTCCCACACCATATACTCGTGGAGGACTCTGTAGCAATGAAGACGATGGTTTTGGCCCATTGTCAGACTCATTCACGGCGCCTATGAAGAGTACTGGCCAGACAGTCTCGAAGGCAGTCAATCCAAGGACTACAGTAAGTGTTGCTCTCTCTCTTGTACTCTTACCTTGTGACTGATGTTCATTTTGCTTTCAATGTAGTCTGCCACGACGGTCATACCAAACGCACCACAACAGCACCTTCAATGGTCTGCAGTTATCAGCAATGCAGTGGCCTTGACAAAGTCCTGTCAAGCCCCTTCTAATAACAATCTACCTGCTGGCTCTCTCCGCACCTTCACCATGCACTTCATACCCATATTACAGAAATTTGTTGGCTCCTTGGAGAACCCCTGGCTCACTGAGGGCCTGGTGGGCCCCATGCAAATAATATGGGATGGAGTAATGCAGGAATGGCCACACAAATTTGCCGCGGACGAGGACAAATTCTACCGCCTGGTAAGTAGCTATTCGTCACCACTGCCTACAGCTACCCTTACACTATCGTATTTGGATACATAGTGCATGCAAAAGATTTATGACTGGCGGACGCAGTTTGGTAAGGCTGCATTAGATGCCATGGAGGCTCACTGGGCCTCAGACGCTAAGTACCGTAACCCTGAGGTCCACAAGGGCTATGTTGAATCAGCCCTGAGCCCTGGATTGCTGTTTATGTATGGCTGTGTTGAGGCCCTTGATGACTTGGGGACTATTCAGGTGCGTGGTGTTCGTAAACACGGCAATCTGCTGACGTTGCTTTGTTCATAGATGACTAGGTCTTTTCTCTTGCCATTTATATTGCAGACCTTCGCAAGTCATCTGACTGCTCTTGTCCCAATCGAGAATATTCCGGACCTCTATGAAGGGTACACCGCTATGCCTCCTTTTGGCGCACTCATGCTCATGGTAACGGCGGTACAGTTGACATTAATTTATGCTTCCAGGCACTGTTACTAACGACGTCATTCAGGTGGAGCGGGCACTGCACCTGTATCGCTTGGGTCACAAAGAGGCAAGCTCCAAGAAGGGCGATCTGAGTTTCTCTGACACGCACTGGGGCACAAAAGCCATTCATTATGTCGAGTCTGTGCGAAAGGTACATGTAAAGAAGTACAATCAAATTATCGTGGCAGCACGGCCATACTGCGGGGGCCATCGTCGCATCACTGCGAATCACACGCATGCCGCCTTGAGCAATGAAGCTACGGAAGCATATGAAGACGACCGTGCTCATATCATGGTCTCCTCTGACATTGACCCAGAGGTATGATACAGTCGTTACTGGAAGGTAACTGGCTGACAACCATTATATTGTCAGTCGGACGGTGCAGCAGGTGAGGAGTAATTTAAAGGTATGATCTGCAATATTGTGGCTGGAAGTCTGAGTCTAACTGATGCCCATTGTGTTCTCAGTCGGACGGCCTGGCAGAGGCGATTCGAGTGGGCTACCTTCCACAAAGTTGGAACCTGGATTGTAGTACATATACTACAGTACTGATTATACCTATGAGCCACCCAATTATATATTTCATTTGGTCATTATTACCAGTGTCTGGAATGGTCTGAGAGCTGCTAAATAGGCTGGGAGGAGCCTGTAATACATGTCTGTGGTGTATCTGGCTGCTGTCTTACAATGGCTGAATAGACCTGTGACCAGACAGAATAGGCTGAGAAGAACCTGTAATATATGTCTGTGGTTTACCTGGATGGGGTCTGATGCGGGCTGAATAGACTGTGACCAGACAAACTCCAGACAATTATGCCTGACCCAGAAAGGAATGCGCCTGAATTCAGACACGGGTCTGGGACACCTGATGTGTCTGACATGTCTGACATGGTCTGTCCCAGACACTTCAGACACTCAACGAATTGCTGATGTATTCTCATCCTACTAACTTCTAACAACATCTCAGGGAGTAAATGACATGGAAATTACAGGTCCATCCCGCCGGTGTCCATTCAGATCTAGTAGATCCAGTACAGCCCAGGCCACTCCTCAAAACACCTCTGTGGGACCAAGTTCCCAAGCATTCCCAGCCAATGACCAAACAGCCACAGCCACCGTGGTATCCCTTCTGGTTGACAATGTGACAAAGGACCAGATTATATCTGAGGCAAAGACATGTTTTTGTCGTGTTTTTTTTTCCTGCTCTCCATTTCTTTCTCAAGATGCACTAGACAATCTTAATTGAGACTCAGTACATGGTGCGATGGATACCATTTTGAGAGGTAAACTATGCGGCATTTTATATATATTTCTTTTAATCTGTAGCACGAATAGATTCTCCATATCAATCAATTGATGACATCTTCAATAAGAAAACACTTGCATCAATCGTCTCAAGTACAACCTCAATCCGTTTGTCATTCAAAACTGCTGCACGATCACTAGTTCCATCGGCCTACTCTCTGAAACCCACCACACCTCAAATATTGTCATCAGATATGCCCGAAATTATTGATCATTACCAACAAAAGATTGCAGGACTACTGAACAATTATGGTTTTTTGTACAACCAAGTAAGTCATTTGGAATAGTGATCACACAAACTAACAAACTATGACAGGATGGCTTCAGGCACGATGCATTGCTGGACTTATTACTTGTTGTTCTATGGGCTCAGCCAGGTGAACTGCCTGGCTTTCAAATTGACGACAAATTATTTTGTGGGTGGCTTTCCTTAGCCAGCACAGAAAGAATATGAAACTGGACAATATGTTGCTGTTGAATTTTCTCAGAAGAATGTAGGCAATGTGTTTGATTCTATCCTAGATATCATTGATGGTGTTCAGCACAACGATCCTACACACTATTCATTGCTACAAAAAAGATCTCTCTTAGCTCTGCACTGAGGTACATAGCCAGTACTAGCGATGCCTAATCAGAATACTTTTATCTACTCAATCGGGTGATTGGATCTAAGTGACCAAGTAGGCATTGGAATGGCTAAGTAAGCATCCCACCATTTAGGGAATAGTGTATGCTAACCGACTGTTAAGTGTCAGAATGGCTGGCCATTCTGACGCTTAGCTTTCGTTGATGAACGTCGCGTCTCTCAGACACCACTCCTGACCATTTCCACGCCTGTCAAGGGGAAGAAATAGCCGTTTGGCCGTGTATATGTACTAAGTTCAGCGCTCCTGTCGTTGATGTTACTACCATAAAGGTGATAGGATTAAATCCGGTGAGTTAGTAGCAAGTCCGCAGAATGCATCCGTGTCCGCAGTCGCTACCTTCATTCCTGTGCAGGTGCAGGCCAGTCGTTGCGTTATGTTGCGACTCGTGGCCATGTGGTGTGTCGTCGTGAGCCTTTATGCTCTTCAGCAAACATGGCAAACCACGCAAGTACTACCGTTGGCAGCACAAACCGGTCCAATCGATCATAATGGCCTCAACAACCTCAGCAAATGGCAACTGGATGAACCTCCGAATGTGAACTCAACGGGTCACCTTGTATTCGAGACGGTTAACTCATTATTGCAACATTGGCCGAATACACGCATGCGAACCGGTGAGTCGTTTTGCTACCAACCAGACTTGACGTGTTTTCGTCCCGAATTTCTGCTACTTCTGCTCACATTACTTCATGTATGCACAGGTCATAACATCGTTCCGGGAATAGTCCCGTCGGGAACACTCTTATACCATGGAACGTGGAATCAGGAGCTACCCGCTGTTCCTGGGTGGACAGCAATGGACCCAGAACACTCTATCCATTTTTGCAGAAATGCAAAAGGAGAGGATGGGTGTTGGCACCTCACGCTAATTACGACACAGCCTTTGAAGGTCCTTTATTTTGACGGATCCAGCGCTGCAAAGATATCATGGGGGACAATGGACGCCCAGGATCTTGTTGCCTGGGGCAAGATACGACCGGAATGGGCATTCAACGAACTACAGAGAATCAAGGACCTGTGTGCTTGGGGGAAGGAATACGGCATCGACGGTTTTGTAAGGTAGGTAGTTTTTGCATTGGACAGGTATTTTGTGACCTTGTTCATGTTGCAGGATGGAAATGGCTTTGTGAGTGTAAAGCGATTGCCTTTGTATCCATATTAATGTTATCCAAGTGAGGTCATGCTCTGCAGCTTCACGTCAGGGGTCAGTGTCGTCTCGTTCCTGAACATCGCAGAGCCCCGTCATGATACCATGTCTCAAAATCCGTGCATGTTTGAGATCATGAATGCTGGGTCTTGGCACAATCAATATCCGGGAGAAACTCGAATCCGGCTCGATCTTTCTAGTCTTGTGTCGTTCTATGATACAGACCTTGTGCCATCCCTCGTATCTGCGCGGTTCAGACAGGAACGATGGGATCACCGTCTACAAAATATATCCAAGGAGGATATCATACGCGTGACAACTCGACTAAGAGAGACCTTGACCCGACCCGTTCGTCATACTTCCAGCGATATCGACTGGATGGCCTTGATACGCGTCATCGTTGACCGCTACTCGGAACGTCTCGAATTCACGCAATATCTGATCAACTCGACTGACAACGCCGACCACAAGAGCCTGATCGACTACGCCAATAAGACTCAGACGCAGCTGCGGATTATGTTGCGTCCATATATCCTATCTAGCGTCGCCCTGCCTTCGCTCTCTAAGTCGACCGGAGAGGGAACTGGGACTGCGGCGCTGAATTGGGCAAGGCCCGTCTTTAGGCTCTGTGCGACCACCCATATACATGGGTTACAGGCCAATGTCATGACAGATTCGGAGAGTTTGTTGTTGAATGCTGTCCGTGAAACGACACGCGAAATCTGCCGCGTCGTGACGAGCATGTGGTCGTCTGGTGTTCTCGCTGGGGTAGAAGAGTACCTCGGCGGAGGCGACTTGGAGCTAGACATCGAGGCAACCAGAGCTCTGACGAAGAAGTGGAAACATGATCTGGATGGACTGATGCAATGGCTAGACTGGAACACATGGGTGAAGTGCAGGCCTGCATGTGGGCCAGAAGTATGTATGCATAGTTGTTTCCCCTCAGGAGCCGTCGACTGAACATACGAATCACTGGTTTGGTATTGGTTACTAGGAAATGTGCTACCTCACTACTTGGCCACTTGGTTTCCCGAGACCGGGTCCACCTGGTGACCATATACCACCTAGTTTGCCCCTGCCACCAGGAAGGCAGCCTCCGCATGGCCCGCCATATGACATGGAGCCAGCAGATGACTGGGAAAGACCCCAACCGAGGTGTGTGGGTCGGATAGAGCCATACTTAGGCATGTGACGTGCCACAGTGTTGTATCCGATTGCCCTTCATTTCGTAATCTATAATCCACGGGAGCGGAACCCACTGCATGGTCAGATTGTTAGAGGTACTCATCCCCATAACCTTCCTACCCGTGCACAACTCAGGCATTCAATCAGGTCCAGAGTATGCCCATTTTGGTGGTCCGCATATGTCAGAATGTTATGATCCGAATCTCAATTTCGTATACTTGTTTCCATCAGCTGATTATGTAATCGCTCTTCGTCACCATCAACTCTTCAGATTCTTGCTCGTCCTCATCCTCTCGATTTCGCTGTTTGCCAGTGTCAATATTTTAGCTGCCGTCCGACATAGTGTGGCTCTCCGATCCTGCGACTCCCTCATTTGCTCGTTGCGTGGCACGACTTCTCGTACGACAAACTTCTTCTACAATGTCAAGATAGACGGCAAGAGATTCACCCAAGCTCTTGCCCATCCGAACTGAGGACGAAGGAAGATAATCACAAGCGCCTAGTGCTGACGAAGGTGGCACCAGGCACCAACGCCACCAATGATGCTGACAAAGATGATCGCAGGAAACCTCTTAATACGCCGTACTGGAAATTCTGACTCATCTTCAAGTTCGTTTGGCTTTGGGAGACTCTACCCAACCCAACCTGCATAGTAGGAAATATTTTGCCCCACTATCGGAATGCCGATCCACGGATCCATCACGGTCCAAAGAACCAACACCGCAGGAAAAACGTTGATGCGGCAGACGTGGAAGGCACTGATAGCGTCTATGTATAAGTTCACGCCGTGAGTGCGTTCTCCTTCCGCAGTTCAATCCCACTTGTCCACCATGTTGCGATGGGCGGCAATGTGGTGCACGGTCGCGACCCTTTGCGCTTTTCAGCGACCAAGCCATGCTACTCAAGTGCCGCTGGCCGCACAGATTGGTCCAACCCATCATAGCGAGGATCCCCTTGCCAACTGGCACCTGGACGAACCACCAAATGTGAACTCAACGGGCCACCTCGTGTTCGAGACGGTGAACTCGTTATTGCAACATTGGCCGAATACACGGATGCGAAACGGTGAGACTTGACTCCACTGCTTCGACTTACATGCTTCATATATGTACAGGTCACAACATCGTACCGGGCACGATCCCACCAGGGACACTCTTATACCATGGGACGGGAAGAAAGGAAATACCCCCTGGTCTTGAGTGGGTAGCATTAGACCCAGAACACTCCATGCCATTTTGCAGAATGGGATTCGGAGTGGGAGATAGGTGCTGGCACCTTACGCTAATCACGACACGACCTTTGAAGGTCCTTTATTTTGACGGATCCAGCGCTGCAAAGATGACATTGGGGTCGTTGGATACTCAGGATCTTGTCGCGTGGGGCGAAACACGACGGGATTGGGTGAACAACGATACACAAAGGGTCCAAGATCTGTGTGCATGGGGCAAGAAATACGGTGTTGATGGTTTTGTGAGGTAGGTAATTGTACATTGCGGGGGGCGGGTTAACTTATGACCGTGATCATGTTGCAGGATGGAAATGTCTTTGTGAGTCTAGACTCGTTAGTTTTGTATCCATTGAATTAATATTGTCGAAGTGAGGTGGCATTCTGCAACTTCACATCAGGTGTCAATGTCATTTCATTCCTGGATCTTGCAGAGGATCGTGAACTAATGAATCCTGCACAAGTACTGGAGGTTATGAGGACTGGGTCCCAGCACAACCGATCGCCGGGGGAAACTCGAATCCGGCTCGATCTTTCTGGACTTCTGTCATTCTATGATACAGAGCTCGCGCCATCCCTGGTATCCGCGCGGTTCGGACAGGAAAGATGGGATCATCGTCTCCAAAATATATCCCAGGAGGATGTCATACGGGTGACCGCTCGGCTAGAAGAGACCTTGGCCCGACCCGTGGGTCATACCTCCAGCGGCATCGACTGGATGGCCCTGATACGCGTTATCACCGACCGTTATTCAGAACGCCTTGAACTCGTGCAATATCTGGTCAACTCGATTGACAACGCCAATCCCGAGAGCCTGCTCGATTACGCTAATAAAACACAGGTGGAACTGCGGGTTATGTTGCGACCCTACATGCTGTCCAGCGTTACTCTGCCTTCACCTTCTAATCCAACTGCTGGGGGAAGTGCGGGCGCTGCACTAAATTGGGTACGGCCCGTCTTTAAGCACTGCGCTACGACCCATACACATGGCTTGGATGCCAATGTTATGACAGATTCGGAGAGGTTGTTGTTGAATGCTGTTCGCGCCACCACGCGTGAGATCTGCCGCGTCGTCACGAGCATGTGGGCATCTGGTGTTGTCGCTGGGATCGATGAGCGCCTTGGCGGACGTGACTCGGAGTTGGATATCGAGGCTATCAGAGCTCTGACAAGGACATGGAAGCATGATCTTGATGGGTTGATGCAATGGCTGGACTGGAGTGCGTGGGTGAAGTGCAGACCTGCGTGTGGGCCAGAGGTACGTATGCGTAGTTGCCTCCCCCTTCACGGACTACTTAACTGAGACTCGTACCCCTGATCTGGCATTTTTCACTAGGAAATGTGCTACCTCACCACTTGGCCAATCGGCTTCCCATTGGATGAAATACCACCACCAGCCAGGGAAGTTCCGCGTGGTCCGGTGCCTGAAGTGGATGACTGGAAAAGACCTCAACCGAGGTGCGCGCGGCTGATAGGGCCATACACGGGCTGGTGATGTCCTGGGGATACCTGAAGTGATCGACGTTTCTTTATCAATAGCTCACCGTGATAACTCTGCGCTAAATCGATATGCTTAATGCATTTCGTTTTCTTTTCGTCGACAGAGCTTGGGTGCAAAACAATAGGCATGTTACATAAGGGGGTATCAAGAAACAGAACTCTTAAGGAAAGAACAAATCGTAGGTCGACGTGGGTGTTACACAGGTGATCAAGGTAACAACAAACACGACTCGTAAACCGTAAAAACATGACGAACCTAGTCGACGTTACATCCCACTTGCGCAGCAAGGCAAGGAAAGAAACAATGAACATGTACGATGAATGTGCAAAACAAACCAGCGCTTCCGGTCGCTGGAAAGAACTCGCAGTTCCCAGTACATGTAACTGGGGAAAATGCCAACACGGCATCAAGAACGGAAGTACAAGCATACAAATTGACAATGAAATTGAAACGTTCGCACTCTATGCGAAATTTGACCATGAGACCATTGTGTCTCTCGATGGTTCCGAGGCGCCCAGGCCAGGCTGGAGCGCATTCACACTCGAGCTGCGCATTGGCCGCTCGACAGTGAGACCTTTCATTGGTTTGACGAACACCCATGCCGGCACCAATCCAACTTCCAGCTGGTTTGCGTCGATGTTCAGATTTGCACTGCTGTTCTTCCCACGAAGACCACGTATCGTGGAAGCTAGAGAAGACCGGCGAGAGCGCGAGATATCCCTGACGACGAGGCACCAGCCGTCGTCGAATGATTCTAATATGCTGAGGTAATCGCCGAGCCGAGCGAGGGGAAGTTCATCGGGCAACACGGACTCAAAGAGCTGACGGACGGGCCGTGAATGCAGGGGATTTGTACCGCTGCTGCTGATGCTGAAGGACGAAGGGCGGGAATACGGACCGAGAGGGGGCGGAAGTTGGGATTGAGTGGAGCAAACGGATGCCCGGCTAAATCTAAAGTTGGCAGGGTTCAAAGGGGATATGGGAGATTGAGGGTGGGGGGTACAATCTGGGCCAGGATACGACTGTGCAAACGAATCTGAGGGAGGGATCTGTCGGATGAGGACCCTATCTGGGAGAATGACAGAGGCGGTCATATTTTCCCTGCTAAAAGCGTTGGGTAGGCTAGCGGTATTCAGGTATTGTAAGAGTCAATACGACCAGGTTTTTCTGGGTACTGACCTGGGCTGATTCAATGTACTTGACTTCTCTCCTTCCTTCATAACTCCTCTGACGTGAAGAAAAGCAGCACCACGCTTCTCATTTCGTTTTTTGCTCATCCGGTTTTTGCAATGACGGACCAATAACCATAGCAACAGACCACCTACGAGCACACCGACCAGAGCGAAGCCTGCAATATACAGTTCCGTGCTTGTATTAAAGGAGAAGCCACGACGGGCAAGCATGGTCGTTGGAGCCATGGACGAAAGATGGTAACGGGGGCTGGTTGGTCAACTTCTCAGAAGTGCGCGACTGGTTGGAAAGGGAATGACGGCGTAAGGGAAAGGGAAAGTATAACGAGCGAAACGCGAGATTGGAATACAAACCTCGCTGAGCTCGCACTAGCACGAGGGACGAGGGAAGGGGGGAGTTCGGAGGGGAAGGTGATGGGCGATAAGAGACACGGATTACCACATACTTATGGCAAGTATTGGACCCGCACTACAACCAGAAATATGCATACTTGCATTTCCACTCCACGGTTGTAACCATGGTCTATGATACGGAACAAACATGAAGCCTGACGATCAATTTCTACCATCATCTGGTCGCTATGACTTACTTGGAGTCTGAACGACCGCAACTCACACTTGTAGTAGCGAAAATCCTTTGTCAGTGGATCACTGACGAGCTCATCCCTCCCCAAGTTCTGGTGATGAGTCTTGATGTTGACATGGCAGCGTAGCACGTCATCATTAATGTGCCTTGAAATTCATCCAGTTCGGTTGAATTACGTAATCCACTATTGGGATCTCTTCTCGACTTGCCGAAGTTGCATCTGCAAATTTACCTGAAGGAATGGGCATGAAATGTCAACCTCCGTTTGGAAGGACATGCTGTAAGACAACTTTTCTGCTCGGTTAGACACTCGTTGGCCAATGAGAGGGCTCCATCAAGTACAAGAGACTGTCAAACAGCTGTCCCACTTGTTGTGTTGTGCAGATGACTGGGTCCTGTCCTCACTACTATCGACCAGCAGCCTTTACATGCAATCATTCAGACTCTTGCCGGCAGCCAATGCCATGTCGTACCAATAAGCAGGTCGAGACTAATTGGAGTCCTTTTAATGTTTATGTTGAGCCTTCTTTCTAGGAATCTCCCAGGCTCCTTCATGCCTCCGCTGGGAGTGAGAGGGGCGCGAGACTTAGTGAAATTCTGAGTGGATGGACGATTATATAATCGCACGTGGACAATTCAAACCCAGCATAACCTTAATCCCCTCACACTCCCAGCGGGGGCTGCAAGAAAACATTTGTAAACAATGTCAGCCACACGTTGGACTATGAAATAAAATGGGTTGCAAGACAATAAATCTGGCGCGGTTATATAATAAACCACATGAGGCAGGTGCAGAGCATTATCTAATGTTGGAGCACAAATATTCAGTAGGAAAACTTTCGAGTAGTATTAACTAGCAAATAATGCTAATGGGGTGTGCACAAAAAAAAAGTACAAAGTACAAAGAGAGGACACATGTGTGTATATGATTGAAATGGGGCAAATGAGAAGGCAAGATGGGGCCCAAAAAAAAGTGCACACAAGGGGACTTGAACTGGCACCTTAGGTAAAAAGAAGAAGGATGTCAACCATTGAACTAAAAGTCCAATAATATTATTGTCAACAATGCAAATATGACCAAATCGACATAATATTATTGGACTTTTAGTTCAATGGTTGACATCCTTCTTCTTTTTACCTAAGGTGCCAGTTCAAGTCCCCTTGTGTGCACTTTTTTTTGGGCCCCATCTTGCCTTCTCATTTGCCCCATTTCAATCATATACACACATGTGTCCTCTCTTTGTACTTTGTACTTTTTTTTTGTGCACACCCCATTAGCATTATTTGCTAGTTAATACTACTCGAAAGTTTTCCTACTGAATATTTGTGCTCCAACATTAGATAATGCTCTGCACCTGCCTCATGTGGTTTATTATATAACCGCGCCAGATTTATTGTCTTGCAACCCATTTTATTTCATAGTCCGACGTGTGGCTGACATTGTTTACAAATGTTTTCTTGCAGCCCCTGCTGGGAGTGTGAGGGGATTAAGGTTATGCTGGGTTTGAATTGTCCACGTGCGACTATATAATCATCCATCCACTCAGAATTTCACTAAGTCTCGTGCCCCTCTCACTCCCAGTGGAGGCGTGAAGGAGCCTGGGAATCTCCAAGCTGAAGTCGTATGATTGATCACATACTTTTCCCACATCAGGAAATTAACAAAATACTTTTTAAGCTTTTATGACTTTTTTGTGCCTTTTGGGACTTTTGGACTTACCAAACTTTTCTTGCCGAGGCACTGTGCAATCAAAAAGTGCAAAAAGTGCAACAAGGTAAAAAAGCCAGACTTGTTTGCAAAAAGTGGGAAAAAGTGGAAAAAGTCCATATAACCAATATTAAGTAGTATACAGTAGTAGATGTACTATCTATTTACATTTCTTTGAGGCTCTGAGTAGTAGGCCAGTAACGTGCTTGGTTTTGAGCCTCGTACACCTCCCATGGTGTCCAGCGGTCCTTCTGGGCTCTTGCAAATACAGCTTGGAATGTTTTGAGATCGTGAGCTTGATGAGCATAACAAATGTACATAATCCAGACAAGTCCATATTCAGACCAACAATCTTGCAGCTCTTTGGACTTGGGAGGTTTCTCATCAGCATGGAGTTGCAAAGGATGAGTTGGTCAACACATAGGTGGGAAATAAATTGACAGCCTTGAAGAAGACGGGGGCGATGGTGGGAACAGGGGACCCAAGCATCTTTTGTAATTGACGGAGCATATTTCACCATTGTCTTTGTCTTGTCCAATGTGGTTGAGTGCAAATTTGTAAGCCCGACTGCCACTTTGTGGCTGTTGGGTGATGTATTCATGCGTCTGCAGATTTCAATGTTGCATCAAAACCCTGTTGAAGTATCATAATTTTGCTCACTACGAACCTGACATAAGTGAGATAGAACTTCCAAAGATCAACTGAGGGGGGCCTTGGTGGTGACGGCACATAGGACACTTCGGGCAGCAATGCATAACATTGCTCATTTGATGGCGAGGGACTGACGATGCAAGCAGCAAGTGGGGAGATCACTGGGCCGCTGGAGGGGTGCAACTTGATGCAGTGGAGAGCATAGGCAATAAAATATGGAAGTTTCAGAGGGAAATGGGGGCAGCTCAGGGCAAGCAAAGAGGCGAGTGTCAAACTTGGCACAGAGGTGTGAAATTTGCTCGTAATGGTAGTAGGATCATGCTGCTGCAAAACAGACACTGCCGATTGAGGTTTCTAGTCATGGGATGTGAGAATGGGGATCATCAGGCCACCGTCTCTTCATATCTGGGGTCTTTCACCGTAGAACCGGAAGATGAGAGGGTCAACTCGGGGCAAGCAAAGAAGCAGGTAACAAACTTGGCACAGAGGTGCGAAATTTGCTCGTGACCATACTGTGAAACAGATGCTGCCGATTGAGGTTTCTAGTCAAAAGTGAGAATGGGGATCATCAGGCCACCATCTCTTCGTATCTGGGATCTTTCATCGTAGAATCAGAGGATGACAGGGGCACTGCTACAAAACAGATGCTGCCAATTGAGGTTTCTAGTTGCAGGATGTGAGAATGGGGATCATCGGTGTGAGTCAAAGTGTGGATTTGGGTCGGAGTAATAACCCAAACACAACACCAACAAAGGACTACGAATATGTGTGAGTGGTGGTTTACCTCTGCAGTGTCCAGAGAGGATATGCTGAGGAGGGGGAAAGGGGATCTACACCAACAGGGTGATGCAGACGGTGATGCAGGATACTCCTGGGGTACAGGAGTAATAGAAGACGAAGGGGATAGGGGTCTGGACTCTTCCTAAAGCCTAGGAAGTGTCAAAGCGGGGATTGGGTTGACTGAGGCTGAAACAGCGATACTACACCTAGAGATTGGTGCAGCAAGGGGACAAGGGGGCTCCTGATGTCCAGAAGCAATGAGAGATGAAGGATTGACTGGCTAGACTCTGCTTGAGCCTAGAGAAATACTTGGACTTGAATGGATTGAATAAACTTGAGATATTAGAGCCTTTAGACCTTCACTGAAGCCTACAAGACTCAAAGAACTGAGGGGATACTAACTGAGAGAGTCTGAGAGAGGGATAATTTCGTGCAATTGGGTCTTTTTACTGGGCTGAGCCCAGGGGTTTAAATACATGGGGGGGCACAGCATTAAAGTACAAAAAAGAGAAGGGAGTAAGCAGAATTTGTCAAGGATTGGTAAGGGATTGGTAAGAGCTTTGTAAGGGGTTTGTAAGCGATCAGTAAGCAAGGGATAAGCAGAAATGTCCGAGACAAAACAGCCACAAGAAGGGTACCAGGGGTCCAGAGGTCTTTTTGGGGGGTCAGCATACACTAAGGTATAGTGCATGTGTTCTAGCGCCGCTGAAGCACAACCATGGGCTCCCTTGACAAGCTCTCTTCTGGGAAAGAACGAGAGAGGGTTCTTCTTCCTAATAGCACTATAAAGTGGGGGGAATAACTGTCATGGTGCTGGGGAACATCGTCTGAAAGTAGGGAAGCGGATAGAGTATTGAATTTGATGCATCCAGGGAAGTGAGACGAACGACAGAGGAAGATGGACATGGCAAGTATCTGGGAGGAAGGGACCATAGGCTGAGGGCTCAGGGGACACAGAGATGACCAGAGAAGACTTCTCAAGCTTGACAATAGACCTAAGATGACCAAAGTACGTCCTTGACGCAGGACTGATGAGGAGAACGCACTGACCGAGAACGGGAGGGACTGAGAGAGCAGGCTGGGAAGATATGTGCCAGGCAGTGCACGGGAACTCTGGGAGAGGCTGTCCTAAGAGCAGGACATAGTGGAGATCTGCAGCAATAGCGGAGAAATGATCCAGAGAAAATACGGACTCCATAGTGAGCGATGAAGCGAACGTCTGGAGTGCAGGGGGAATATCTCCATGGGAAATGAACGGATTTGTGTCGGAACTTGACAGGCAGATAGACCATGTTCTAGGCTCTCTGACGGTATAGTCATGTGCCTGATAGCTTCAGAAACAATGGAGCTATTCAAAATATCGGAATGCCGGCACTGGGCGCCTAAAAATTACATTTGGGCGCTAAAAATCATTTCTTCTCTTTCTCCTTTGTTTCTCCATCAATTCTTCGGCTTCTTTGATCGTTCTGGTATGGGAGTTGGACTGCAGATGTGCATCAGCAAAACAGCACTTTTGGGCTACAGACACTACAGACCACATGACTTGTGTACAGGTCTGTACAGGCTGTACAGACCCATCAACTCTGTACAACTCTGTAAATTCCTAACTACTGACACTATTGCTACACCTTTACTACACTTTTTTGTACACTTTAACTACACTTTTTTACTACACTTTTACTACGCTTTTTTGTACATTTTTACTACACTTTTTACTACACTTCTTTATACACTTTGACTACACTTTTACTATGCTTTTTTGTACACTTTTACTACACTTTTTACTACACTTTTTGGTACACATTGACTACACTTTTGACTACACTTTTACTACACTTTTTTGTACACTTTGACTACACTTTTGACTACACTTTTACTACACTTTTTGTGCACTTTTGACTACACTTTTGACTACACTTTTACTACACTTTTTTGTACACTTTTACTACACTCTTTTGTACAATTTTGACTACACTTTTACTACACTTTTTTGTACACCTTTACTACACCTTTGACTACACTTTACTACGCTTTTTTGTACACTTTTACTATACTTTTTATTACACTTTTACTACACTTTTTACTACACTTTTCTGTACACTTGTGACTACACTTTTGACTACACTTTTACTACACTTTTTTGTGCACCTTTACTACACTTTTCTTTTTTGTACACTTTTACTACACTTTTTACTACACTTTGGGGTGCACTTGTTAACCCAGTCACAGCTATGCTACTTAACCTAATCATAACATAACCATGACTACACTACTCAATCTAATCAATTTACAAAAAGTGTACCAAAAGTGTAGTACAAGTGTAGTAAGAAGTGCATTAAAAGTGTAGTCAAAGTTTAGTCAAAAGTGTACAAAAAAGTGTGCAAAAAAGCGTAGTAAAAGTGTAATCAAATGTAGTCAAAAAGTGTACAAAAAGTGTAGTAAAAGTGTCAAAAAAAGTGTAGTAAAAGTGTAGTCAAAGTGTAGTCAAAAGTGTAGTCCAAGTGTACAAAAAATATAGTAAAAGTGTACAAAAAGTGTAGTAAAAGTGTAGTCAAAAGCGTAGTAAAAGTGTAGTCAAAAGTGTAGTAAAAGTGTAGTCAAAAGTGTAGTAAAAGTGTACAAAAAAGCGTAGTAAAAGTGTAGTAAAAGCGTAGTCGAAAGTGTAGTGAAAGTGTACAAAAAAGCATAGTAAAAGCATAGTAAAAGTGTACAAAAAGTGTAGTAAAAGTGTACAAAAAAGCGTAGTAAAAGTGTAGTGAAAGTGTACAAAAAAGCATAGTAAAAGCATAGTAAAAGTGTAGTCAAAAGTGTAGTCAAAAGTGTAGTAAAAGTGTAGTCAAAAGTGTAGTGAAAGTGTACAAAAAAGTGTAGTAAAAGTGTAGTCAAAAGCATAGTAAAAGTGTACAAAAAAGCGTAGTAAAAGTGTAGTGAAAGTGTAGTGAAAGTGTACAAAAAAGCGTAGTAAAAGCATAGTAAAAGTGTAGTAAAAGTGTACAAAAAAGCGTAGTAAAAGTGTTGTCAAAGTGTAGTAAAATGTGTACAAAAAATGTGTAGTGTTTGTATTGTAGTGTTGATTACCAAAAATGTATAGTAACAATTAAGAAATGTTGTGTTGTGTTTGTGTGGTAGTGTTGATTACCAAAAATGTGTAGTGTCACTTAGGATGTGTTGTGTTGTGTTTGTGATGTAGTGTTGATTACCAAAAATGCGTAGTAGTTCTGCTGTGTTTGTGTTGTAGTGTTGATTGCCAAAAATGTGTAGTATCAATTAGGAAATGTTGTGTAGTATTTGTGTTGTAGTTTTGATTACCAAAAATGCGTAGTAGTTGTGTTGTGTTTGTGTTGTAGTGTTAATTACCAAAAATGCGGAGTAGTTGTGTAGTGTTTGTGTTGTAGTGCTGATTACCAAAAATGTGTAGTATCAATTAGGATGTGTTGTGTAGTGTTTGTAGTGTAGTGTTGATTACCAAAAATGCGTAGTAATTATGTTGTGTTTGTGTTGCAGTGTTGATTACCAAAAATGCGGAGTAGTTGTGTAGTGTTTGTGTTGTAGTTCTGATTACCAAAAATGTGTAGTGTCAACTAGGAAGTGTTGTGTAGTGTTTGTGATGTAGTGCTGATTACCAAAAATGCGTAGTATAATTGTGTGTAGCAAAAGTGTAGTACCACTTGGTAGTTGGTACTGCCACTGTGTGTCCAAAATTTGACCAAGTGCCCAAAAATGCCAAAAACGCGATATTGTGGACACTGTTTGTCACGCCTCTTGCGCAACATGGCAAACTTGACCAAACAGATGCCTTT
>JAYMGJ010000773.1:0-22598 GCA_037178675.1 Scleroderma bovista | reverse complement strand
CGAGCAGCCAAGGCTAGGGCGGCTACCACCACCACTACGAACACCACGTCGGAAGCCAAACCGACGGCCTCCACCGAGGCAAAAAAATAGATAGCAACTCCCGAGACTCCGCACAGAGTGGGAGTTGCGTTGTTCCCGACTGTGCACCTATGGAGGCCCGACTCAACGCAGCCGCTCTTTCCGATCCAAATTCTCTCCGACCCTCTGTAACAATTGTTGACCATACTATGCCTTCCTTTCCTGCGTTAGTAGATTTGGGTTCTACCCACTGTTTTGTAGATCCGTCATTTGCCAATATGAACACTCTTTCACGTTACTCGGTATCCCTGATCATTCTCCATCTATTCGATGGTACCACCACCACCATAATCACCGAAGCAACCGATCTACCTATCCGTTTTCCCTCTGGCGATGTCACCCCGATGACATTTTATGTCACCCTGTTGGACTCTGACTGTAAGATCGTTCTCGGACACAACTGGCTCACCCGATACAATCCGTCGATTGACTGGGTGCTGAGCAGTATCAAGTTCAGAACATCTACGCAGCAAGTGCCAACCCCGAGCTCACTCCCCGACCCTGTAGCGCCCTCACCGAGCGCGCTGAGACTCGACGTTACGTCAGTCTCGTCTCCTTCCCCGACCGACTCGCCTCAGGCTCCCGGTGTTCGGGCACCTCCTATCGCTCTCATCAACGCTGCAGCCTTTCTGAAGGTTTGTCAGCTAGATGGCTCTCAACAGTTCTCTATCCAGCTGAAGCCTGACGGTAGCTTTCGTGCTGCGTCGGTCGACGCTACTCCCGACCTCTCCTCTGTCCCCGAGGCATACCACGACTTTGCCGACGTCTTTAGCAAGGCGAAAGCATTGGTACTCGCGCCTCATCGGGAACATGACCTCAAGATAGAACTGGAAGAAGGAGCGCCTCTACCGCCCGGTAGACTCTACTCTCTCTCCCCCGTCGAGCTCAAAACCCTTCGGGCATTCATCGACGAAAACCTACGCTTTGGTTTCATCCGTCCGACCTCATCCTCCCATGCAGCCCCTGTCCTCTTCGTCAAGAAGAAGGACGGCTCTCTCCGACTCTGCGTCGACTACCGAGGACTCAACAAAATATCAAAGAAGGATCGGTACCCTCTACCTCTCATCTCTGACCTACTCGACTCTCCGAGTCGGGCAAAGGTCTATACTAAAATCGACCTGAGACATGCTTACCACCTGGTTCGCATTGCCGAAGGTGATGAGTGGAAAACCGCCTTCAGGACTCGCTACGGCTCGTACGAGTGGCAGGTGATGCCCTTCGGTCTCACCAATGCCCCTGCAGCCTTTCAGCGATTTGTCAACTCGGTCTTCACAGACATGCTCGATGTCTGCGTCGTAGTCTACCTCGACGACATCTTAGTCTACTCGGACAATATGAAGGACCATACTGAACACGTTCGGGAAGTGCTTCAGCGACTTCGCCAGCACAAGCTATACGCCAAACCCGAAAAGTGTGAGTTCCATTCGGACTCGGTGGAGTACCTCGGGTACTTCCTTTCCCCCGACGGTTTGACGATGTCGCAAGACAAAGTCAAGACAATCTGCGATTGGCCCGAACCTCGCAAGGTGAAGGACATTCAGTCCTTCCTGGGCTTCGCGAACTTTTACTGTCGATTTATCTTCAATTACTCCGATATAGTGGTTCCCTTAACTCGGTTGACACGGAAAGATGCCCCCTGGGATTTCTCCGACGTCTGCCGATGGTCATTCAACCAACTCAAGAAGGCTTTCACCACAGCTCCCATCCTCACCCATTTCCAGCCAGGCGCCCAACTAACAGTCGAGACCAACGCTTCGGACTATGTGATTGCCAGTATCCTATCCATCACAGGTTCGGATGGCGAGATACGACCGGTTGCATTTTACTCTCGCACTCTGACCGCGCCTGAGCTGAACTATGATACACACGACAAGGAACTTCTCGCTATTTTCGAAGCCTTCAAGGCCTGGCGTCATTATCTAGAGGGCCCTGCCTTCCCGATTGACGTCGTGACCGACCATAAAAATTTGGAGTACTTCTCTACCTCTAAGGTTCTCACCCGTCGGCAAGCCCGATGGTCAGAATATCTTTCTTCTTTTAACCTGATCATTCGTTTCCGACCTGGTAAACTTGGTGCAAAGCCCGACGCCTTGACTAGATGCTGGGACGTCTACCCCAAAGAGGGGGATAGGGGCTTCGCCCGAGTCAATCCACAGAACCTCCGACCGGTGTTCACGGCTGAACAGCTCACCAATTCCCTTCGCGCGACATCCCTACACGCTCCAGTACTCAGAGCTAGTGCACTCATGGACGTCGAGCGTCTCCACGCCGATATCCTAGCCAACCTCCCGACCGATCCCATCGCTAAAGCCCACCTCTCGGACACCTCGAATCCCCGATGGTCGACCGATGAGACTGGTTACCTACGTCTCGATGGCCGCATGTACGTCCCCGAGGCCGATGACTTACGTCTTCGTGTCCTCAGATACAAGCATGACCATCCCCTATCGGGACACTTCGGTCAGAACCGCACCCTAGAGCTCATTCGTCGCGAATACACTTGGCCAGGCATTCGTACCTACGTAAAGGACTACGTTAAGTCCTGCACGGCCTGCGCCCGAGCCAAGACGCCACGTCACCGACCCTATGGGATGCTCAAGCAATTACCGGTCCCCGACCGACCATGGAACTCCATCTCGATGGATTTCATCGAGCAACTCCCATCCTCATCCGGCTTCACAGCCATTCTGGTAGTCATTGACCGACTATCAAAGCAAGCCATATTCATCCCGACCCACGACACAATAACCTCCCCCGAGCTCGCACAGCTCTTCTTACTCCACGTCTTCGCTAAGCACGGCGTCCCCGCGCATGTAACGTCTGACCGAGGCTCAGAGTTCGTCTCGCATTTCTTCCGATCACTCGGTAAGGCCCTAGATATGAAATTACATTTCACTTCGGGCTATCACCCAGAAGGTGACGGACAGACCGAGCGAGCTAACCAAACACTCGAGCAATACCTCAGGATGTACTGCAACTACCAGCAGGACAATTGGTCGGATCTCTTACCTCTCGCTGAGTTCGCCTACAACAATGCCCCTAGCGCTACGACTGGTGTATCACCGTTCTTCGCGAACAAAGGATACCACCCGAACCTCGCTGTGCACCCCGAGCGCGACCTCTCGTCGGCTTGGGCACAGGAATACGCAGTTGACTTAGAGTCACTGCATGAGTACCTATGTGAAGAGATGGCTGCTGCCCAGAAAAGGTACCAAGGCCCTGCTGACGCCAGAAGATCACCCGCACCCGATTTCAAAGTCGGTGATCAAGTATTCATCAAAGCCAAGTACTTTAGGTCTACCCGACCGTCAAAGAAACTCTCCGAGAAGAATCTCGGTCCCTACCCAATCATCGCCCAAGTCGGCACCCTATCATTCACAATCCATCTTCCCGACTCTATGCGTGCTGTCCATCCTGTCTTCCACGTCTCACAGCTCGAACCAGCGACACCGAATACAATACCGAATCGGTCACAACCTCCACCACCTCCCATCGAAGTCGACGGCGAACCCGAGTTCGAGATCACCGAGATCCTCGATTCAAAGTTCGACCGACGTCGACGCCAATGCCCACTCCTCTACCTAGTTAGATGGGCTGGTTACGAAGGTACCGACGAAGAAACATCTTGGTTGATCGCGACCGAGCTAGGACACGCATCAGAACTCGTGGCCGACTATCACAAAGCCTACCCGACTAAGCCAGGCCCCTTAGAGAGCCTCTCACGCTAAGTCTTTCGGATCACCGAACAAAGTCTATTGATAGTATACAAAAACAAAGTAAAAAGAAAACTAAATACAAATACGGTCCGACTACTCGGACTCGCCCTCTCTGTCTTCGTCTCCCGACTCTTCGCCTTCCCCGTCCGTCTCGTCCGACTCCTCCTGCTCTTCGCTCCCCTCGGGCATCGCCTTGCCCTTGCCTTTCGGATCCCTCGCATCTGCGACCCTCTTCGTCTCCCATGCGACCCCATCCACCTTTCGACCGAGCTTCACCAGCTCCCTGGTGTTGCGGTCGATCGCCGCCACAATTTCCCCGAGTCGGCGGTCTAGGACCAGCGCGACTGGGTCTGGCCGATTCGATGGCCCAGCCACCGAGAACCCTCCCATCGCCGCCTCGATCTCCTCCGTACTCGCGGCGTTCGCGACCGTCTTCCTCGTCCTCTTCCTCTTTTCACCTCCCCTCGGCGACGTGTTCACCTCCGCCGTCTTCTCGCTCTGCTTCCTTTTCTCTCCACTCGCCGACCGCTCCATCGCCGACGTCGAAACTTCGAAGGTGCACTTGACCTTCGACCGTTGACACCGACCGCACGTCGGTGTACGCGCTCCGTTGGCCAGCTCGCACCCTCCGCTGTCGCCACTCCGCCGGCATCGGTCACATGGGGGCCTGAACCCCATGATGCCCGTGTTGGAACGGGCAGTGACCTGTCGCGGCTAACCAAGTAATAAGTCAGCGAAATCAAATTAAAATGATCGGCCACGTACCTTGGCCTTGGGCCCTAGCCCCAACCGCGCCCTCATCGCCTCACCAGCTGCTAGCGACTCGGCCTTCTCCCTCGCCCTCACCTCTGCTTCGGCCTTGCGCCTCGCCTCGAAGTCGGCTCGCGCCTTTTCCTCAGCGATCTTCTTCGCCTGCTCCTCGGCCTTCCGTTTCTCTTCGGCAACTCTCTTCGCAGCCTCCTCTGCCAATCTCCTCGCCTCCTGTTCGGCCGCCTGCTTCATCAATCGCTCCCGACGTCTTCGCGATTGCTCGTCGAACTTGGCGATTTGCACCTGTATCAAGTCGGTCGGTTTCCCTTCCAACTCGGGCGAGGCGGCACGCGTCCAGTCGACGTTGTTGCCGTTGTTGTTGTTGCCAGAAGACATGATTAAGTTGAAGTGTTATGGAAAAGAAAATTTGTTGGGTTACCGTCACCGAAGGCCAGTCTTAAATATGCCCTAACCGATTTTCAGACCCAGACAATGGTCACGCACATTCGGTGTGGAATACGCGTTGCAGCCTCGTGGGCTCGGCCCTAAGAGGGGGATACTGTCACGACCGTGACATCCGATCACCCTGTACCCTATTGTCCGATCGCGTCCACGCGTTCGCCGTCCGTCTATTGTATGTACTCCCTTTTCCGTTTCTTTCTATCTGTCCTGTATCGCCACCGATCGGTGAGCGCGTTGTCTGTTCTGTCTCTCTGTACTATTACCTAATATGTTTCCTTTCTTGTTTCTGGTTACTATACGTTCCCGTCCCGTTGCATTACTAATACGATACTCATCGGTAATCCGGTTATCGCACTTACCGTACTTACTCAGCGCGCAGCGCGACTGCGCTCGTCATTCGTCGGTAATCCCGACTTCCCGTACATCGCCTCATCCATTCCACTCAGTATAAATACCTAGATACTCGGTCTGTTGTAGTTTCAGTTCGAATATCGAATAAGATACTTCTCATCTGTTCTCCCTTCGCACTCTCCGTCTCTGTCTCGTGCAAGCACTCGGTCGTAGACCGTTTACCCTCGGACTCTCCGTCAGACCCTCGGTCGGCCTTCCTATTACTCGGGAAGCGCGACTACGCTACGTAGCATCTCGGTCTTACCGCTAGACCAACCCCTGATCCCCTGACCCCTCATAGAGATCAGATCGGTGAAGAACCGGTCTTGACAATACCATAGTGTATGGTCAGGCCAGGGTATGGGTGCATATTGAACAGTCCGGCCTGGGTGTGGGTGTCACCATAGTGTATGGTCGGGCCAGGGTAGGGGTGTCATCATAATATACAGTCTGGCCTGGGTGTGGGTGTCACCATAGTGTATGGTCAGGCCAGGGTAGGGGTGTCACCATATTGTACAGTCCGGCCTGGGTGTGGGCATCACCATAGTGTATGATTGGGCCAGGGTAGGTGAGTCACCATAGTGTATGGTCAGGCCAGGGTAGGGGTGTCACCATATTGTACAGTCCGGCCTGGGTGTGGGCTTCACCATAGTGTATGGTCAGGCCGGGTAGGTGTGTTACCATAATGGATAGTCCGGCCTGGGTGTGGGTGTCACAATAAGTGTATGGTCGGGCCAGAGAGGAAAAAATATTTGAAACAAGTCCAGGCTGATGATAGCCATGTCAGGATTGTACATACTAGCAAAGACAAGACTGGTACTGTACTGAATGGAAATGATTATACAAGTAGTACAAGTTAATGATAAGCATTCAGGTGGTGTACTGGCCAGTAATGATTAATTGGTCATACCAACCGGTCAGTGTCATACCAGTAGCATACCAACCAGTCAGTGTCATATCGGCGGCATACCAACCAGTCACTGTCATACTGGTAGCATACTGACCAGTCACTATCATACCGGTAGCATACTGACCGGTAACTGTCATACTGGTGGCATACCGACCGGTAACTGTCATACCGGTGGCATACCAATTGGTAACTGTCATACCAGTGTGAGTCAAAGTGTGGGTTTAGGTCGAAACAACAACCCAAACACAACACCAACAAAGGACTACGAAAAATGTGCGAGTGGTGGTTTACCTCCGCGGTGTCCAGAGAGGATGTGCTGAGGAGGGGGGAAGGGGATCTACACCAACAGGGTGATGCAGACAGTGATGCAGGATACTCCTGGGGTACAGGAGTAATAGAAGACGAAGGGGATAGGTGTCTGGACTCTTCCTAAGGCCTAGGAAGTGTCAAAGCGGGGATTGGGTTGACTGAGACTGAAACAGCGATACTACACCTAGAGTTTGGTGCAGCAAAGGGGCAGAGATGCCTCTGATGTCCAGAGGCGAGGAAGATTGACTGGTATGAAGCCTAGACTCCACTTGAGCCTAGTATAAAGAATAGATCTTGAATAACTTGGATAAACTTGACAATATTGAGCCTTTAGACCTTCACTGAAGCCTACAAGGACTCAAAGACTGAAGGGATACTGATTGAGAGAGTCTGAGAGAGGGATAATTTCGTGCAATTGGGTCCTCTTTCACTGGGCTGAGCCCAGGGGTTTAAATACATGGGGGGGCACAGCATTAAAGTACAAAAAGAGAAGGGAGTAAGCAGAATTTGTCAAGGATTGGTAAGGGATTGGTAAGAGCTTTGTAAGGGGTTTGTAAGCGATCAGTAAGCAAGGGATAAGCAGGAATGAGTAAGCATAGGAAGCATGAATAAGCTGCTGAGTAAAGGAATGAGTAAGCTGCATGACAAAATTGATTGGTAAGGGAGTGAGTCATCAGCTGAGTAATATACCAAAAATGCGAAAGGGATAGAGTAATACTGATGACAAGAGAGCATCAGTAAGCAAGGGATGAGTCACTGCACAGCAGAAGGAGTCATTGATGCACAGCCTAAGAAGTTTGATGGGGGGCTGTGTACCATCAGGAATTTGATGGGACAACAATGGGGAAGATCTGGGATTAATAGGGGGATTGATCCGAGACAAAACAGCCACAAGAAGGGTACCAGGGGTCCAGAGGTCTTTTGGGGGGTCAGCATACACTAAAGTATAGTGCATGTGTTCTAGTGCCACTGAAGCGCAACCATGGGCTCCCTTGACGAGCTCTCTTCTGGGAAAGAACGAGAGAGGGTTCTTCTTCCTAATAGCACTATAAAGTGGGGGGAATAACTGTCATGGTGCTGGGGGACGTCGTCTGAAAGTAGGGAAGCAGATAGAGTATTGAATTCGACGCATCCAGGGAAGCGAGACGAACGACAGAGGAAGATGGACATGGCAAGTATCTGGGAGGCAGGGACCATAGGCTGAGGGCTCAGGGGACACAGAGACGACCAGAGAAGACTTCTCAAGCTTGACAATAGACCTAAGATGACCAAAGTATGTCCTTGACGCAGGACTGACGAGGAGAACGTGCTGACCGAGAACGAGAGGGACTGAGGGAGCAGGCTGGGAAGATATGTGCCAGGCAGTGCACGGGAACTCTGGGAGAGGCTGTCCTAAGAGCAGGACATAGTGGAGATCTGCAGCAATAGCGGAGAAATGATCCAGAGAAAATACGGACTCCATAGTGAGCGATGAAGCAAACGTCTGGATTGCGGGGGGAATATCTCCGTGGGAAATGAACAGATTTGCGTCAGAACATGACAGGCAGATAGACCACGCTCTAGGCTTTCTGATGGTATAGTCACGTGCCTGATAGCTTCAGAAACGACAGAGCTATTCAAAATATTGGAATGCCGGCACTGGGCGCCTAAAAATGACATTTGGGCGCTAAAAATCATTTCTTCTCTTTCTCCTTCGTTTCTCCATCAATTCTTCGGCTTCTTTGATCGTTCTGGTATGGGAGTTGGACTGCAGACGTGTGCATTCCTTTCTCATACCACAATTGACATTATTCCTTCAGTTTCTTCTGCTTCTTGGCGGTTCTCGTGCGATAGATGACTGTCTGCATTGGCATTCATTTCTGATAGTCGTCTTGTGCGATAGATGGCTACGATGAGGGTCCGTCGTGCTTATCCTTCGCATAAGGATCATTCGATATAGGCGTTATCTTCCATGTTCACTGTACCAAACCTGTTTGGTGCGTGACACCGCATCGTCAAAGGCATCGTCTCTGTAGTAATCAGGTCCAGGATGATGCTGGACCTCAGCGTGAGGGTGAGCTTCTGTGCCATTGGGGACAACTGGTGCACGGCGTTGAAAGTGTAAGCGTGATAAATCGTTCATCCACGAACCACATGTGCTTGAAGGTTGGTTCATGTGCTGAAGGACCCGTGTCTCATTTGCAAACCGCCTCCCACAGTCGGGACAGAACAATATTTTCTGGGCTCGATGAAGCCTCCGCTTTGCCTTGGGCATGGGTGGCAGTGAGATGCAAAGTCACGAAGGTGGATGGATGATCCACAAAGACAAACCTTAGTACTTCATCTAAATATTTGTCATCATGAATACACCCACCAGCAATCTTATGAGACGTGAAAACTCAGTGCCCAGCCCTTCTGCATTCCGTTCACCTGTCATATCCATACTTTTCCAGTCGCAACTCTGGTCTAACCATGGCCCGCCTGACCTCTCCTTAGGCATAGATGCAACTCCGGATCTAGTCCAGCCATCTCCAGCCCTATAGCTGCACTCCAGCTCAACTCCGGTCACTACGTCCATCTCCGCCTCAGGACTAACCCCTGTCTTCCTACAGACAGATCCGCGGTCTAACTCCTCCATGTTGGACCTGTACCTACCACTAGTCGCTACTCCGGTTTCAGTCCGGCCACTCCCTTAGCCTTGTCTGCAACGTAGCCCAACTCCGGCTGGTACATCCAACTCCGGCTGGTACATCCAACTCCGGCTCAGTTCTGCTCCTGCTCCTGCTCCACTTCCTCTGTCAGGTCCACCAAAGGCTTAGGACATTTCCATGTCCAACTCCGGACCTTCCTCCGGCTACTCTGCCCTTCCTCCACCTGTGCACTCCCTCCGCTCGTACACTCCCTCCGCTCGTACACTCCCTCCGCTCGTACACTCCCTCCGCTCTTGCACTTCCTCCGGTCGTGCACTTCCTCCGGTCCTGGACATCGCTCCGGACTTAACATTAGTTAAGTCCACCTCTGACCCTTACCTGTCCTCTTCTGACCTAGTTCCCTTGTCCCTGCTTTTCCTCCGTCGTCCCTGTAACTCTAGTTCCCCGTGTCTGCTTCCGCTCCGGTTTATTTTCCTGTCCCTGGTTTATTTTCCTGTCTGCTTCTGCTCCATCTCTTGTCCCAACTAGGGTGTTTACTTGTCACCATATATACTCACCTCTAGTCTCTTTACTATATAAACTACTGTACTCCAGCCTAGTAGATCCTTAGATCAAATCTCAACTAAGATACTCCCCACTCTGTACTACCCACCATGCTCTCCTAATCCCATCTTGTTCTCCTGAACTCTGGCCAACTCTGGCCTCCGTCCTATCTCGTCCCCTTGGTCCTATGTCCGATCCTAGCAAGTCTCCTACTTGCATGAGGGCAAAAGCCACCTCTGTCCCAGACTCGATGCTAGACCTCTCAGGACTTATCCCACCTCTGGGATGTCCTTCGCTCCGGACAAGCTGCGCTCAACTCCGGACCACTTTCCCGCGGTCCGGACTTACTCCGCAAAAACCTGGACTTACTCCCTGTGCTCCTCTAGTGCCCGGACTTCGTTCATTTGACCCAGACTTGACTCTCCGCACTAACTAGCACCTACTAGTGTCTGGACTTACCTCCTCATTAGTTCCCTTCACCTTTGGACCTCCTAGTAAGATCGTCGAGGAGAACCGGTCTTGACATCGCCCCCGCCTGCCTCGCAGGTCTTCTCCGATGGGTCACCAACAACAGGGCTCATATTTTCCCACTCTCCTTCTCTTAATCATCCTGAGCATCCGCCATTGTTCACTCCTGAAAGCACCCCCCCAAAGCAAGGGGATTCGCCCAGGGTGGGATGTGAACTTGTGAGTAGTGCAACTTTGCATTCCTGGACTCCACCTTATCAGCACGTAGCCGAATGCGCATGGATCATCCATGATCCCAGCCCCGGACACTTTGGTCGAGGCCCATTTACTCATGGAAACAGCCATTAGTAACTGCAAAATCCGACACATCGAGAAATCACTCGCGGATCAACTGGTCCGCCATAATGCACTACAGCTGCATTACAGTTGTTTGCAGGTCGAGAAGGCAAAATCAAAACTGGCAGCTGCGGAGCTGCACGTTGGGCAAGTACGGATGATTGTGAGGCATAGTGGCTATAGCCCCGATGTTGGAGAATTCTGTAATACACCATCCACTGTGCTTTATAGTAGTTTTTAGTTGTCTGTTGTCATGTTTGTCTTAACTTCGTCAATTGCTTGCTCAGACTTAGGAATTTTACTATTTTATTTGCACCAGCAAAGTATATTGCATTGATCAGTAGGCCGTGTTATGTAAGTACACTAGGTAGACTAAATAATGGTTATTCTCGTCGCCGTCATTGTTGTCACTGTTTTCAGTGGTGGGAGTCAACTGTTGTAGTCATGTTGGTCATTGTTGTCGTGAATGTTGTTGGTGGTGATCGTCTGGGTGTTGGTCATCCTCGTGCTCATCAGTAGTGGTGGTGTTAATGGTCGTTGCGGTCGTAGTCATCATCGTGTTGATGGTGGCCACCCAGATGGTTTGCGCGGACGACGAGAGTCCACAGATAGCTCAGTCAAATCAAGGGGGCGTGCTAGGGATATGTGCAAGCATGTTAGCGAACAACACATTGGAGATGGCCACTTCCCACCTCTTTTACAACAACCCGAAGATGCACACTCAACAGCCACTCGCAGTTTACATGGGCAACATTGGCCCGCTTCGTGTTCGGGGGTGACATGATCAGGCATTGCAGATGGCTGCCTGATGGATCGTGACGACCTGTTGACGGAGACTGCGAATGGCTTGATAAAGCGCTGTGCCAGTGACAGACGGGAGGTGATGCTGATAGTCGTGGACGAGGTGACGGTGAAGACAGCACCGAGCTAGCTGCAGATACGAGTAGGTCAGCACCAGGCCTAGAAATTGGGAGGCAACAGCTTACCTGTGCTGTCTGGGCCACACACAAATCTTTCAGAGCATCCATACAGGATGGTTAGACGTTGATGGCGACGCGGAAGACTTACCATTGATGGCGCGTTGATGGTACTATAGTATGTGGGAGCAAGCGGAGACATGCTGGTTAGTAATCACACCAGCATAGCAAAACCTGTGGGGGCGATGGTGGTCCTACTACTAGTACTTTAGATGTCAACTACTGTTTGTGAATGATGAGGTAGAATAGCTAAGGACCTACAGGGACTTGCAGTGTTGGTTGAGTCTGTACAGGCTGTGCAGAGTTGGTTGAGTCTGTACAGGCTGTACAGAGTTGCACACATGCGTGTGAACTGTGGTATCTGTAGTCAAAAAAGGCTGTTTTGCTGATGCCTCTGGAACATTATTCTCATGTTTGAACTACAGGAGGGACACAATACCCATTGTCCGAGTCAACAGAGCATGGAATATACGGGACGATGTGCAGAAGCAGTGGACCAAACTCGACATGTTTCTTACGTCGGTTTTGCAGACGCTGGTGGCAAAAATCAGATTACTTCCTTTGGATGTTATGCTCAAGCCAGTTCCAAGCAGCATCCCTTACACAGGGGAGCATTTAGAAGAGTGTGCTGCACGCAGATGTGCATACAAAGCATTGAGATGTTTCCAGCATCTCTTTATGATGTGTTCATGGGCTATGGCATACTTTCCCCCTCTTGACCAGCCTGAAACAGGCTGGTCCCGCCTTCTGCTCAACAAAGGATTTTCACCCACCATGGTCCAAATGCTAAGGGATTCACCCATCGGCCAGTTCTCTCCCTCTCCTCCCAGGCTTGGTGTTGTTGTGCCAGCATGGAACTTCAATGCTGTTATCACGGTTCCACATATGGCCAGAGCTCATGTACCTGTCTGGGTCTGGTGGGGTCTATGTGATAAAAAAGCCCAGCAGACTTTCTCTCGTTTAAAGGATAATACCACGGGCTCACAATTCCTCAATGATCATTGTTATCCCAGCGACAGTGACCTTGCTGATGCTGTAAGGAAGTCTTTGCAGCAGATGGCTCAACCCTCTGCATTTGTGCCTACCACTACACCTCTGGTCGACTTTCCTAAGCCGCACCATGGAAGCGGCCAGCACCCTGGTGAAACTTGGCAACAGTTCTTTGCGCATCAGGAACAGCATCATGCACAGATGTTAAACGATGAGAGCCCGGCGGACCAAGCTAAACGGGAGGCCCGCGCAGCCACTAGATGTGTTCCAGGCAAGAACAGAGGGGCTAGGATCTTCATATGGGCAGTAGAAGTGGCCAATGAACAGGTTTTCCAGCTGTGTGAGCCCATCAACCACCTCAATGGGGTCTCACTGATGGACAACTATGCCGAGAAGCAAAAGCGATACAATGTGTTTGATGACAAATGGGATATTTGTACCGAATTTGACCCTGACAGTGTCGCTGATCCCGCCTGGGATGAGGAGCCGATAGAAGACATAATGCCCAGATACGAAGCCCCATCTGCATCTAGTGTCCCTGAGCCGCCCTCATTTCAGCCCAATGTTTTCGTCGGCAATGAGGTTCCAACATCTGTGCTTCCTTCCCCTCCTCCCCTGAGTGACATTCTTTACCAATGTTATGGTTTCTTATGCCTGACCGAGTCTATACATGATCACGACTCTACCATGCCTTTGAATGTCACTGCTAAGAGGGTGTGCGAGGGTGGCACTTCTTTACCCTCGTCAATTTCTAAGCGGAATTCAATGTGTCACTTCCTCAACCTGCTCATCAGAACCAAGCCCATTCCCCATTCTCTCCATGATCTCCAGGATGGGAGTCTCCTCGAACAGTACAAACAGGGGATGGTCATTGTGGAGTGCCATGAGGGAAAACACCATTTGCTCAGTGGGTCTATTTCCAAAGGAAAGTACTACCTCATTCGGCCATGTTCTACATCATCTTCCTCAGCAAGGGGGCACTTTATAATCTTTGTCGATGACCCCATTGCAGTCATACATATCATCCACCAGGGGTGGGGACCCCATGTGTCTGATATTGCATCAGAACTGGTTGCCACAGGTATCCCTTTCAGCACACGTGTTCTCAACCCCACTGCTCCTTTCAAGCCTGTCAAATATCGCACCAGTACCCTTGGCTACCTCCCATTTGGCTACCAGCCTACTACTTTGGATTTTGTCGCATATCTTGATCGAAGAGACACTTTGCTACAATGCCAGTATGGCAGGGCTGCACTGATGAAAGGTGGTATTATAGGGTGGCTTGCTCGGGAGGCATTTGGCGAGCATGCTGACACAGTCATTCGATGCAGTCCCTCTGACAATGTTCTCCAGACAGGGAGTGCCATCCAACTCGGTCAAGACTACTATTGGGACGATGACTTAGTTGAAGATGAGGGACAACTCATTTGTGGAGTATACAAGATTTCTACTGGTACGTTATTGGCTGGCTGGTGTTCTAACACGATTGATTTGACTTGTCTGTAGGTCAACGTCATCTCAACACTCAACAGACTGCAGACGTGTCCTGGTGGCCAAAACAGTCGACATGGGAGGAATCTGGCTTAGATGTTGGGTACTGGTCGTCAGATGACGAAGCATGGTACCAGAAGCGACTTGAAAGCATCAGGAATAGTGGAACAAATGGTCGGAACCTTTGCATGACTGCTACTCAGTGGCGGAACACTTTGAAATACTATAAGGAGACCAGAAAGATTATCACTGCCAATCGGCAGTCAGCTGAGGGTTGGCTTAATGGTGCTCTTAGAAATTAGTCTCATGTTAATGCAATATATGTGAAACTGAATCTTTGTATGTAAGTGCTGTTGAAGGAATACCTATATACATAGAGGAACTGCTACTCCAACTCACCTGTTGGGTGGAGTGCACAACCTGAGATGGTAGCAGTAGTTGGTCAAGAGCTGTTATATTATATAAGCGATGAACGCTGTTTATATACAACAAATAGTGTGACAGGTGACTGTGACGCGTGACGTGTGACATGTAACATCTACTCTAAAGAGGACTATTACTAAGTCTACACTAATATGTGTCGCAGTCTTGTGCGCACTCCGTCGACGGTTTACGCCGGGTGCACATGCGACTTCAACACTCCCCCTCGCTGTGCTGCACATAGAGCACTTCAGCGAATAAGGCGCTAGATGCTGCCAGAGGGAAATTGTAAGCCTAGTTGAGCTCTGAACTTTGCAAATTTCTCGTGTGGTAAGTTCTTGGTGAGCAGATCGGCGGGATTCTCAGCACCATCAATGAAGAATAGCTCCACGTTACCTTTCATGACTGACTCGCGGATTCCGTGGTAGCGGATGTTGATGTGCTTGGAGCGAGGCTCCGTTACAGGGTTGGATGCCATGAATATGGACCCCTGATTATCACCGCAAATCGGGATAGCTTTCAGCTTACAGCCGAGCTCACCAAGTAAACTCCGAATCCAGGTAACTTGGCGAACGCAATCGCTCAAAGCCATGTATTCGGCCTCAGTGTCAAGACCGGTTCTCCTCAACGATCTTACTAGGAGGTCCAGAGGTGCAGGGAACTAATGAGGAGGTAAGTCCAGACACTAGTAGGTGCTAGTTAGTGTGGAGAGTCAAGTCCGGGTCAAACGAATGAAGTCCAGGCACTAGAGAAGCACAGGGAGTAAGTCCGGGTTTTTGCGGAGTAAGTCCGGACCGCGGGAAAGTGGTCCGGAGTTGAGCGCAGCTTGTCCGGAGTGAAGGACATCCCAGAGGTGGGATAAGTCCTGAGAGGTCTAGCGTCGAGTCTGGGACAGAGGTGGCTTTTGCCCTCATGCAAGTAGGAGACTTGCTAGGATCGGACATAGGACCAAGAGGACGAGATAGGACAGAGGCCGGAGTTGGCCGGAGTTCAGGAGAACAAGATGGGATTAGGAGAGCATGGTGGGTAGTACAGAGTGGGGAGTATCTTAGTCGAGATTTGATCTAAGGAAACTACTAGGCCGGAGTATAGTAGTTTATATAGTAAATGAGAACTAGGGTGAGTATATACGGTGACAAGTAAACACCTTAGTTGGGACAAAGGATGGAGCAGAAACGGACAGGAAAATAAAGCAGGTACAGGAAAATAAACCGGAGCGGGAGCAGACACGGGGAACTAGAGATACAGGGACGACGGAGGAAAAGCAGGGACAGTGAAGTAAAGGGAACTAGGTCGGAAGAGGACAGGTAAGGGTTGGAGGTGGACTTAACTAATGTTAAGTCCGGAGCGATGTCCAGGACCGGAGGAAGTGGAACCGGAGGAAGTGGAACCGGAGGAAGTGGAACCGGAGGAAGCGGGACCGGAGGAAGTGCAAGAGCGGAGGGAGTGTACGAGCGGAGGGAGGGCAGAGTAGCCAGAGGAAGGTCCGGAGTTGGACATGGAAATGTCCAAGGCCATTGGTGGACCTATCAGGGGAAGCGGAGCGGAACAGGAGCAGAACTGAGCCGGAGTTGGATGTACCAGCCGGAGTTGGGCTACGTTGCAGACAAAGCTAAGGGAGTGGCCGGACTGAAACCGGAGTAGCGACTAGTGGTAGGTACAGGTCCGACATGGAGGAGTTAGACCGCGGATCTGTCTGTAGGAAGACAGGGGTTAGTCCTGAGGCGGAGATGGACATAGTGACCAGAGTTGAGCTGGAGTGCAGCTATAGGGCTGGAGATGGCCGGACTAGATCCGGAGTTGCATCTATGCCTAAGGAGAGGTCAGGCGGGCCATGGTTAGACCGGAGTTGCGACTGGAAAAGTATGGATATGACACTCAGTGGACGAGTATGCAATAGTCTTCTGCGCATGAGAAGTCCAACTGATCAAGCCATCTGCAAGCTTCAGGTAGAAACCTGTCTGCAAGAGGCGAGAGATAGGGTCTGATCCCCAATCTGAGTCCGTGCATGCAATCAGGCCAGCACTGGATCCACCATTGTACACTAGGGAGTAATTAGGTGTTGTTACGACCATGCCCAACTCTGGGCCTTATCCGGTCACTCCGGTCGCATTGCAGCTCCACAGCTCAACTCCGGTCGCTCAACACTTACTCCGGTCACGCTCGCGCAGATATGCCTCCGTTAAGTACGACCCTTGGACTATCCTCTATTCGCTCGTTACCACACCTCGCCGTTTACCCTGCCTTGACGTGAGTTCTCCGTGAACTCGATATATCCTATACCTTGTAGCATTTTCACCGGACCTGATTTATTTTACCCGGACCTGACTTTATTTTCATCAGACCTGACCTAGTACTTTCTCCGGTTGTCCCTTGTCCGTCTTTCAGGCTGTTTACTTGTCACCGTATATACTCGACCCTAGTTCTTACTTAGTATAAGTACTCTGTAGTTTATCCTGTACTCCTCAGTCTGAAATCAACTTAGTCACTACTCCAGTCTCTGTCTGTCTCTGTCTCTGTCTCCGTCCCTATCACCTTGACCGGAACCTACGCAAGGGATCAACGCATGTCGTCCTTGTCGTTGAATCCAAGCGGTCACCAACTCCGGCCGGACTAATCCCTTGTCCAGCCCTCTGCCCTCTCCCTTTGTCCGCGCTCGTCCGGACTTGACCAGACCTCCTACCGGAGTAGACCCGGACTTGACAGTATTTCAGACTCACACTTGTGTGGGTTCACTGTTCCATACCCCGTACGCAAACTAGCTTCTATTTCTTATGACTATGACTACGCGCTCTCATGCTCGTACCGCTGCAGCACTTACTGAAGAAGCAGGTTCAGTAGACGACCTCCACCTCTCTGCTGCTCATCAAGCCCTGTCTAACCACAGGCAACCTCCGGCTTCAGTTAGCCAATTCCGGAGCTTTACAGCTCGAAACCCTACAGCGCCTTTGACTCCGCGTTGAGATGCTGCGTCTCAGAGCCTTCGTGGTTCTGCAGACTTAGGTCACCACGAATCCGTTTCTAGTGATCGATTCCCCTACCGTCGCGACCCCACTCCGGAACGTCGCGAACCTGCCCGTCACCAGTGGTTTGGCCCCGAGGATGGACCCGGAGATGATCCGGACGACCCCGGAGATGGCGACAACGATGATGACGACAATGATGACTTTGTCGACGCCATGGATGAGCTAGACCCTGGTCTGGCTGTCTTCCAAAATTTAGCAGTCGCCGTCAATCGCCTCTCCCGCTCCTCCCACTGGACCAATGACGCCTCTTCCTCCCGTGCCAAAGTCCGTGAACCGGACACCTTCGACGGTACGGATCCCAAAAAGCTCAAGACCTTCTTGGTCCAGTGTGAGCTCTGTTTCCAGGATCGAGCCAAGGCATTCCGCCTTGATAGGGCAAAGGTAACTTTCGCCCAATCATATCTAAAAGGGATGACCCTAGAATGGTTCGAACCGGACCTACTGCACTCCGGCGATCCGGCTGACCGTCTAGTAATGCCCTTTGGCCTCACTAACGCCCCTGCAGCCTTCCAGCGCTTTGTCAACACCATCTTCGCTGACATGCTGGATGTCTGCGTCGTCGTGTACCTTGACGACATCCTCATCTACTCCGAGGATATGGAGTCCCACCAGCAGCACGTCCGGGAAGTACTCCACCATCTCCGGTTGCATGGCCTCTTCGCCAAACCGGAGAAATGCGAGTTCCACTCGGACTCGGTAGAGTATCTTGGCTACCGCCTATCTCCTGACAGTCTAACTATGTCTCCGGACAAAATCCAGACCATCTCCGACTGGCCTGAACCTCGAAAGGTAAAGGACATCCAGTCCTTCCTAGGCTTCGCCAATTTCTACCGCTGGTTTATATTCAACTACTCGGACATCGTGGTCCCCCTTACCTGACTCACCCGGAAGGATGCCCCTTGGAACTTCTCCAAGGACTGTCGATGTTCGTTCAATGCACTTAAGCATGCCTTCACTACTGTGCCCATTCTCACTCACTTCATTCCGGATACCCCTATCATCGTGGAAACCGATGCCTCTGACTATGCTGTCGCCGGTATCTTGTCTATTACCTGCGCCGACGGAGAAGTTCGTCTGGTCGCCTATTACTCCCGGACTTTGACCGCTCCGGAACTGAACTACGACACCCACGATAAGGAATTGCTTGCTATCTTCGAAGCATTCCGGAACTGGCGCCACTACCTCGAAGGCTCCGCCTCTCCTATCGACATCGTCACGGACCACAAGAATCTCGAGTATTTCTCAACCTCAAAAGTACTCTCCTGCCGGCAAGCCCGGTGGTCCGAGTTTCTATCACAGTTTAATCTTGTCATTTGCTTCCGCCCTGGTAAGCTCGGTGCCAAGCCTGACGCCCTCACTAGACGATGGGACGTCTACCCCAAAGAGGGGGATAGTGGCTATGCCCGGGTTAACCCCCAAAATCTCCGGCCGGTGTTCACTCAAGAACAGCTCACTAATTCACTTCGCGCTACCTATCTAGAGTTCCTGGTCCTCCGTGCAGTCGCAATCATGGACGTAGAAACACTCCATAGCGACATCCTCTCCGCACTACCCTCTGACCCCATTGCCCAGATCCACCTTGCAGACCCTCCGGACTCTCGCTGGTCCGCTGATGAAGCAGGATTCCTCCGACTAGACGGTCGTATCTACATACCGGACGCAGACGATCTCCGTCTCCGTGTCCTCCGGTACAGGCATGATCACCCTCTCGCTGGTCACTTTGGGCAAAACTGGACCCTGGAACTAATCCGGCGTGAGTATACTTGGCCTGGTCTCCGGACCTTCGTCAAAGACTACGTCCGGTCATGTACTTCTTGCGCAAGAGCTAAGACACCGCGCCATAGACCCTACGGGCTGCTGAAACAGCTTCCCGTACTGGAGAAGCCCTGGAATTCCATCTCGATGGACTTCATAGAGCAACTCCCTTCATCCACCGGCTTTACAGCCATCCTGGTCATAGTAGACAGGCTTTCTAAACAAGCCATTTTCATTCCTACTCACGACACCATCACTAGCCCGGAGCTTGCAAAACTCTTCCTGCTCCACGTATTCTCCAAGCATGGTGTTCCCGCCCACGTCACCTCAGATCGCGGTACAGAGTTTGTCTCTCACTTCTTCCGGTCACTTGGAAAGGCCCTCGACATGCGCCTCCACTTCACCTCCGGTTACCACCCGGAGGGCGATGGCCAGACAGAGCGGTCTAACCAGACACTGGAACAGTACCTCCGCATCTACTGCAACTACCAGCAGGACAACTGGGCGGACTTACTCCCACTGGCGGAGTTCGCATACAACAATGCACCAAGTGCTACCACCGGAGTCTCTCCGTTCTTTGCTAACAAGGGCTACCACCCTAACATCTCTGTCTACCCAGAACGCGACATGACTTCAGCTCGGGCTTGTGACTATGCAGTCGACCTTGAGTCGCTGCACCAATACCTTCGAGAAGAAATGGCCAATGCGCAACTTCGCTACCAAGGTCCGGCTGATGCCAAACGTACTCCGGCACCGGACTTCAAAGTAGGCGATCAAGTATACGTGAAAGCCAAGTACTTCCGGTCTACTCGACCATCCAAAAAGCTATCAGAAAAGAATCTTGGGCCCTACACTATCATAGCACAAGTAGGCTCTCTCTCTTTTACGCTACGTCTTCCAGATTCCATGCGCGCCGTCCATCCCGTCTTCCACGTCTCCCAACTCGAACCGGCCATACCCAACACTATACCAGACTGGATATAGCCTCCTCCGCCACCAGTCGAGGTAGATGGTAAACCGGAGTTTGAGATCTCTGAGATCCTCGACTCCAAGGTTGACCGTCGACGAAAATCGTGCAAACTGCTGTACTTGGTACGTTGGTCCGGTTATGAAGGAACTGACAAAGAAACCTCTTGGCTACTCGCCACTGAGCTAGGCAACGCTACGGAATTACTCGAAGACTACCATGTCCAGTACCCGGACAAACCCGGACCACTCGCGTCTATGTAATAATACTCTCGCTCTCTGTTTCTCTTATCCGTTTCTTTTATCTGTTTCCCCTATCCGTTTCACTCTGTCTCTGTAATATCACTCACTCTCAAATCCAGCCACTTTTCTTTATAAACAAAAAAAGTAAAACTAAATTACATTTTCTATTTACAAGGAGTCCGGACCGGACCACCTACTCCGGCACACCGCTGCCAGGGTTCTCCTGCTCCTCATGGAGCCCCTGGACTTCTAGTTCGACCTCCTCCGGGTCGACCTCCGCCTCACTATCCTCCAACTCCTCATCTTCGCCCCAAGGCGCCGTGAAGAAACGGCACTCCTCGAGAAAGGTCTCGAGGCCAGCGCTCAGGCGGTCATTGGACCGCGACACGGATCGTGTGGAGTCCGCGATCCGGGCCATCTGCCCGGTCATCGCCTCCACCGCGGCTGTCAGCTTGTCCATCCGCTCCAGGAAGACCCCGGAGTTGAGTCCGGACTTGGAGCCGGACGGACCCGCCACCTCCACTATCTCGTTGTCGATGACGATCTTCGCCGTCTTCTTCTTCTTCCGTTTCTCACCGCCTCGCGGTGACGTCGCCATGCCCTGCTCTTTCGCCTTGCCTTTTCCCTTGTCTACTACCGGACCTGGTTCCCCCACCTCTGGCCACTCACACTTCTCCTTTAATCCGGCGCACTTCATGCACGCCCTCTGCTTGGGTTTCTCTGGGTCTCGCTCACACACTGCGCGGTGCTTCGTGCAGCGCACGCATCTGCGTAACGGTTAGTGACGAAGATGAAAGGAAGAATTGAAGTTGCTTACCGGACCTCTCCAACCGGACCTGCCTCCGGCTCCTCCCTTGCTCGTTTCCTTGACGCTTCCTGCGCCAGCGCCCTCTGCCTCGCTGCAACCTCTGCAGCCCTCCGCTGCACCTCCGCCCTGTCCTCCTCCGCCTGCTCTCTTGCTTTCTGCTCCGCCTCCGCCTTGGCACGCTCTGCCTCCTCGCGAGCCCTTGCCTCCGCCTCTTCACGCGCTTGCCTCTCCGCCTCCTCCCTACGTTGCCTCTCCTCCCTCTTCACTTGCTTGCGACGACGGCGCTCCTTCGCTTTGGCGTCGAGAATGTCGGGTTCGTCCTCACTACCGGACTGTAACTCCGGTGTCGAGGCCTTCGTCCAATCCCTGGACTCGGTGGCAATGGGGGCAACAGGGCTGGTGGACTTAGCAGTGGCCGACATGTTAGGATCGCGGAAAGAAAACTGGGGGTAACAAGCAAAACCGGTCTGATCTTTATAGATCCATAATTCGTACTCAGACAACACTCCGGGACTCCGCATTGTTCTAGGCGACCACACGACAGCCTCATTGGGGCCTCATGGGTTCGGCCCCTAAAAGGGGGATACTGTTACGACCATGCCCAACTCCGGGCCTTATCCGGTCACTCCGGTCGCGTCGCAGCTCCACAGCACAACTCCGGTCACTCAACACTTACTCCGGTCACGCTCGCGCAGATATGCCTCCGTTAAGTACGACCCTTGGACTATCCTCTATTCGCTCGTTACCACACCTCGCCGTTTACCCTGCCTTGACGTGAGTTCTCCGTGAACTCGATATATCCTATACCTTGTAGCATTTTCACCGGACCTGATTTATTTTACCCGGACCTGACTTTATTTTCATCGGACCTGACCTAGTACTTTCTCCAGTTGTCCCTTGTCCGTCTTTCAGGCTGTTTACTTGTCACCGTATATACTCGACCCTAGTTCTTACTTAGTATAAGTACTCTGTAGTTTATCCTGTACTCCTCAGTCTGAAATCAACTTAGTCACTACTCCAGTCTCTGTCTGTCTCTGTCTCTGTCTCCGTCCCTATCACCTTGACCGGAACCTACGCAAGGGATCAACGCATGTCGTCCTTGTCGTTGAATCCAAGCGGTCACCAACTCCGGCCGGACTAATCCCTTGTCCAGCCCTCTGCCCTCTCCCTTTGTCCGCGCTCGTCCGGACTTGACCGGACCTCCTACCGGAGTAGACCCGGACTTGACAGGTGTACCAATCAAGTAGCGACAGATATAAAGCGCTTTGGACAGGTGGTCCTGAGATGGGTTTGTGGCATGGCACGAGAGGTGTGTGACTGCAAAGGCAAT